>JAOBAY020012053.1:0-15113 GCA_025331085.2 Zoanthus sociatus | reverse complement strand
GATATTCATTTAATGATCTCAACAACAGATTATTCAAGACGTTACAGTTTTTTAAAAAAGGGGAATATGCCAGACCGGTCAGCATGACCGGTAATGAAACGTTTTGTCTGGTCAAGTCACCATTCTGAACGGACATTATCCGTTGACCGGCCGTTATTTTACGCCCTGATCTCAAACAACCCCCGAGCTACACCGGAGAGTACTATACATTGTTGCTGCGAGCGAAGCGAGTAGCCTCCTATTCGGAACACAGTATAATCTTCGTATGTCACTAGCAACGAACATGCGATACATTCGATAAGCGGTTCAAGTCCATACCGTATGGAGAGTCAATTCAACATGTCACCAGCATTTCAGTACACACGATACATGCGATCAGCGGTTCACGTAAAGTGTAATATATTCTGATACTCCAAAAACACAAGAGAAAACACTGTCATGAAGGTATGAAAAAATGTAATACACTAATGTGTATTTCACGGGTTGATGAAAACCACTCTCAATGCATTCACTCTAACACTAATATACTCTTTTCCATTTACAGTAACAATACAAATACATCAAATGCCGACAAGAGAAAAGTATTGTCGCTATAACAAAATATTCGCAGCACTCACTTTCTATTAGAAATAACTAGTATATACACATAAATAGATAATTATAAGTTGGTGACTGATGCAAATAGTAAATTTATTTACAAACACATGCTCGAGCTGGCAAGGGCAATGGAAACTGCCGATCGCCAAGCGCATGACATGGAATTTTCACAACAAAAAGTCAGCCATTCAGTAAATACGATCAAATTACCTAAACCCAGATTTCACAAAAACGAGTCTTCGAAACCATTAAAACCGCCAAGTAAACGGGGCAAAATTTGTTTCTGCTGCGGTAACAGTGGTCATTTAGTGAAAGATCCGAATTGTCCTGCCTTAAAAAAGAAGTGTAATGTATGTCAAAAAGTTGGACATTTTGGCCGTGTCTGCAAAAGTAAACAACGTAACACGAAACCGGAACAATTGCGATATGTGAGTGCAGGAGAGTCCACAGATGATGAGTATATTTTTGCAGTTGCCCAAACCGGATGAATTTGGCATCTCTTTCTATTAATGGTGTAACAGTTAAAGTTTTAATCGATTCTGGAGCAAGTGTTAATGTGTTAGACCACGTGACATACCGAGAAATTAACACTCGTGCCATCAACAGCTCGAATTTTTCCGTACGGTTTTCAAAAATCGCTGGATGTTTTGGGCGAGATTACAATGAAAATCGAGTGCTCTGGGAAAAAAATCAATTCACGATTTATTATTGTCAAAAATGAGGACGCAGGATCGCTGCTTGGACGACGAACGGCCGAAGCATTGGGTCTTCTCAATATATACACAATAAAATAAACGCCGTATCCACCGGGGTTAAAATGAAAAATCACATTGATACCGAAACTCCAGAACTCTTCGAGGGCGTTGGAAAACTCAGAGATTTTCAACTTAAAATTCACATAGATTCTGCGGTAAAGCCAATTGCACAATCACCAAGGCGGCTAGCTTTTCATCTTCAAAAAAAGGTTGAAGCCAAACTAGACGAGTTGGAAAAAATGGATATCATCAAGCCTGTTGTTGGACCCACACCCTCGGTCTCCCCTCTTGTAGCTGTACCGAAAAGCAATGGTGAAGTCCGTGTGTGCGTTGATATGCGACAGGCAAATGCCGCTGTCATGAGGGAGCGCCACCCTATACCAACAATTGAAGAAACTCTACAAGAACTAAAAGGTGCTGCAGTATTTTCTAAGATTGACCTCAAGTGGGGTTATCACCAGATTGAACTTCACCCCGATTTCAGAGAGATAACAACCTTCGCCACCCACAAGGGATTATTCCGCTACAAACGCCTCATGTTTGGCATATCAGCACCTGAGACATATTAACATATCATCCAGCAGTCCCTCAACGGTTGCCCTGGCACCAGAAATATATCGGATGATATCATTGTTTATGGCAGAAACAAAGCTGAACACGATGCTAACCTAGAGAGAGTTTTGAAACGTCTGAAAGAAAAAGGGCTAACACTCAATAAAGACAAGTGTATTTTTGGAGTGTCGGAACTGACCTTCTTTGGATTTGTTGTGTCAGCAGACGGTGTTGGCCCAGATAACAAAAAGGTTGAGGCAGTCAAAACAGCACGTGCTCCAACAAATGCTGCTGAAGTGAGGAGTTTTCTTGGCCTCGTCAATTATTGTACACGATTTATTCCCAACTTTGCAACAAAAGCTGAACCCCTAAGGAAACTCACCAGAAAAGGGACTGAGTGCTTTTGGACCAGCATCCAAAAAAACTGCATTTATTGACTTAAGACATGCACTGACTAGCGACTGTGTAATGGCACACTACAATCCTGATGCTCCGACTCAGCTTCGAGTTGATGCTAGTCCGGTGAGGCTTGGAGCCATTTTAACTCAAACGCAAGGTGGTAAAACAAAGCCAGTTGCCTATGCCAGCCGCACCTTATCGGATGTCGAGCAACGCTACAGCCAGACTGAACGAGAAGCCTTGGCATGTGTATGGGGCTACGAGAAATTCTACTTTTACCTCATGGATGTGAGTTTGAACTCTTTAGCGACCACAAATCCCTTGAAGTTATATATGGCCCTCGATCGAAGCCATTAGCCCGGATCGAAAGATGGGTGTTGCGCCTTCAGCCTTACCGATTCCGTATTGTTTACACACCTGGTAAAGACAACCCAGCTGATATGCTTTCCCGTTTTCCACTGAACAAACAGCCCTTCCACGAACGTAACGTAGCTGAAGAATACATTAATCGCGTAGTAACATAAGCTGTCCCAAAAGCCATGTCGCTTATCGAAATTCAGAGTGCTTCTAAGGAAGATCGCAATTTCAAGTGCGTTCGTACTTGCATACAAACTGGGCAGTGGAAGAAAACAGCAGAGTTGCAACCATACTATAATGTACAAAATGAACTGTCTGTAATGGACAACTTGCTTATCCGTGGTACGAGAATAGTTATGCCAGAAAAGCTGAGATCTACCACCCTAAGACAGGCGCACGAAGGTCACCAGGGAATTGTAAAGACTAAAAAGCTATTGCGAGAAAACGTTTGGTGGCCAGGAATTAAACAATATGTTGAGCGAACCATCAAACACTGCATGCTATGCCAGGTGCAAGGAACCAAAGCAAACCCCCAACTTCTTCAGATAACAGACATGCCTTTAGAACCTTGGCAGGTAGTACACGCTGACATTTGCGGCCCATTTCCAGCTTGCGAGTAACTTTTGGTATTAGTAGATAGCTTCTCTCGTTGGCCAGAAGTAGAAGTGCTATATTCGACTTCTTCCAGTTCTGTGATTACAAAACTCGAAAAAATATTTGCGGTCCATGGGATCCAATAGGAACTTGTCACTGATAGCGGACCTTAGTTTACATCCACAGAATTCAAAGAGTTTACAACTATATATGGTATAAAACGCAGACGTGTTACACCGTACTGGCCACAATCCAATGCAGAAGTGGAACGCTTCAATCGTACTGTAGAGAAAGCTATCCGTGCAGCACATACAGAAGGGAAGCCTTAGAAACAAGAGCTCAACATATTCCTTATGAGCTATCGTGCAACGCCACAAGCAACGACCGGAGTTTCACCTTCAGAGTTATTGTTTTGCCTTATAATCAGAACCAAATTGCCTCAGCTAACTACTACCCAGCCGTCTGTAACACTTTGAGCTGCCTTAGAAAGAGATAAACAACAAAACGAAAAACGTAAACAATATGTAGACGCCAGAAATCATGCATCTGTGTCCAACATCCAAAGAGGTGACAAAGTTATAATGCGACAGTTGCAACGTAACAAACTATCGACACCATACAGCCCAGAAATTTACACAGTAATAGAAAGAAAAGGTCCATCGCTCATTTTACAGCCCAAGAAAGATAGTCCAATTATCATGCGAAATGTTACCCACGTCTCCAAAGTTCCGTCAGATATGGAACAGAGTGAAGACAGCGATGATGATGTGTCACTTCCCGACCAATCATATGAAAAAGATCAGCAAAGTCACCGACCACAGCGAGTCAGAAGACTTCCTGTGAGACTCAGAGACTATTTTCTCAATTAGCTATTGTCAGGAACTGTTTTTTCCTCAAATTGAACTGCAATTTTACTATGGTTATTTGGTTAACAACATTACATGAGAGAGATTTAGTTTTGATTCTATTTTCAATCTATACGTAGGACTGATAGGACTGATAGGACATACTGGAATTTCCCTATAACAGACAGTGTTGAGTTTGAATAGGAATTGCAATTTTAGCATGCAGAAGTAACATAGTTGTTAAAGTTGTTTACCTAGTTTTAGTTCATTTTTCGCCATAAGAGGGATATAGTGTCACGCTTACGTCACATTACTTAATATGTAAAATGCAAGAGAGCGGGAAAAGGAATACAAGAGTTTAGTAAGCGAGCAATTTGAGTAAATGAATAGATTCTGTATAAGCTAACTCAGCTTCCCATCCTTCCTGGGTGGATAGATGAGTACCAGTGTCTACTGGGAGCTAACTGCGATAGATAAATGTCCCATCTGGGGGAGTCAAAGAGTTTCATCCGCTTAACACTACAAAAAACCGGAGATAAGCGCCGGCTCCATGGGCCACTAGGCTCGCAAAGGATTTTGCTTTTGAACATTTGGTTCTATCATTATTGATAATACCAAAGACTTGGCAAAAAATAATGTCTTCAGTGTAACTTACCGGTTTTCCAGCACTTCCTTTTATTCCGTTTTTCCCTGTTTCTCCGAGGTTTCCCTATATAACAATATATACTACATCAACTTATTTTGTGATTATTAAAATCATACAACAAAGACAACGTCCAGCAGAACGGTGACGCCAACAATATTGATAACTGGGCAGTGATATTCAGTGCTATAGTGCAATGGTATGGTCAAATCATTATTGTCAATAAAATAATGATAGTTATCCTGAAAACAATGGTGATGATGATATAAAACTAAGACTCTTAATAACAATAATGATGGTAACGATAACGATGATTTTTTTTGCTTTTAGTTACGATAATAATTAGGATCACAACAACGGTTTACAATGACAATGATGATAATGAAGATAACAGTAACGACGTTCTTGTTGACGATAACGGTGACAATCTTGTTAGTTTTGATTATAATGATAATAATAACAACGATTTACGATGACAATGGTGTTAATGACGCTAATAGTAACGCTCGTGGTGACGATAACGGTGGCAATCTTGTTGATTTTGAAGATAATGATAATATCACAACAACAGATAACGATGACAATTGACGCTCTTAATGACGAAAATGTTGATAATCTTGTTGATTTTGATGATAATGATAATGATAACGATTTACGATGACAATGGTGTTGATGATAATAACAGTAACTCTCTTGGCGACGACAACAATGACAATGATTTTGAAGATAATAATGATGATAATCAAAATGATGAAAGCAGTAGGAAGATAACAACTATAACAAAGATGATGTTAATTTTAATGACTGTAGTAAGAAATTTGACCTCGTAGCAAGACGAAGTTAACAGAACCAGGAAAAAGAGATTTAATTACCTTTGGTCCTACACCTCCATCTTTTCCTACAATGCCTGTCAATCCTCTCGAGCCCTTAACAAGCGAAGATAAGTTGTTATTTTCACGCTGTATAATTAATTATCTAAATCGTCAATTTTTGCTTATATTCTTGCTTATTAATATGTGTCTTATTTATTTTCTAATATAATTATCACGGGTAATGTGCCATTATAAAAACGTTGATGTGCCATTACAAAAACTTAGCATGAAGTTACCCTTTGTCCCCTTGGACCAAAAACTCCAGGCGGCCCTTGAGGTCCCGAGACACCCTAAGGACGAAAATGGCAATCAGTAAATACAGTTACAAACCTGGATATATATAAGTCTATGGACGATTATCCTAAAGTTGTTAACGCTTGAGATACAGGATTATTCGGTCGAGGAGTCAGTTTTAGTCAGTTCGCAAAAATAGCTCACATATGAAATGGGTTTGACACGGGGAGAGATTCAAGCAAAAGACATTTTGGCCCTATACCCCACTCTTTGCCATAAGTATTAATGATGATGATGATGATGATGATGATGATGATGATGATGATGCATATGATGATGATGATAAGGAGGAGGAGGAGGATGATAAGGATGAATGGCTTACATAAATTTTAAACATTAGGAAATGCCTTTTGTGAAAGAGACAGTCCACAACATCGGGATCAAGTAAATCCACATACACCAACCAGTCTCTCAATTACAATTTTTACTACCCGCAGTCAGTAAAGCTTGGCATTGTAACTCAACGTAGATAGAAAATAATGGGCAGACCTCGGTGTAAGAACCTGTAAAGTTCACGAGTGACGTAGAACAAAGAAAACAATGAAGTCAAAACAATAGATAGAAAGAAATTAATAGTGACAAAACAAAGAAAAAACTTTATAGGTTCTTACACCGAGGATGAGCCAAAATAATAGAGGAACAATGCATCGCAACGGTCTTTATGTGATGAGGTTATGCGTCCCCTTTCTTGTCGATAGTTACCAAAACCATACCGATTTATTTTTCTTCTGAGAAAAAGAAACTTGTGTCAGCACAAGCATTTATTCTACAGTTATTTCCAAGCTGAAGATATTTATACAAGTTACAACTATTAATAATTTATTAACGTATGGATATACTGAGCCAGCAGTTAGCAGGACACTATAAGAACCAAGTTAAGTGACACGTTCTTTCCGTGAGTTTCTGTAGCTCAGTGGGTAAAGCGTCTGATCGGTAATAAGAAGGTCATGGGTTCGATTCTCGTTAGGGACTCAGACGGTTTTGTTTTGAGAAAAAGAAAGCTAATGACAACACGAACATTTCTTCTATAGATGACAAGATCAGAAACAAACGCCTTTAATGTACCTTCGAGCGTGGGGGTGTTTTATAGACACTACGGTTTTGCCTTCGTGAACACAGTATTTAAACCGTTTTTAAGTCAGAGACAACTAAGAAAACATCTAGTACGTACGTACTAAGGACTCTGCCCCCCAGGCGAGAAAGGCGGGATTGTGTATATGACAGCGTCTACATTGGTGAAACTGGAAGACCGGCACAAAAAAGAATAATGAACACAAAAAAAGATGTCTTTTTAGCCCGTAACCAAAAATCTGCAGTTTCTGGACCAGACCATCAGGAACGGCCATTGCCCCAATTGAAACAACAACAACAACAACAACAACAACAACAACAACAACAACAACAACAATAACAACAACAACAGCATATTCTCCTTCGTATTATTCAAGCGAAGTTAAGAAGGTTACACAAATTGAACCTCATCCAAACAACATAAACTGGGATAGTGGGATCGAAATTCCTAACGCTTGATTGAACACTATGCAAAAATACAGATTGAGCCAATCACAGAAAGGGTACTTCAGCCAATCAGGAAGCCTTTGGGGCACGGTACTGATCACTGCACAAAAAATGTTTATAACAAGATAGAAACGTTGCGATCTTTCCAGTGACAAAAATCGATAGACAGTTAGAGAAATATATCCAATTATTCACTTCCACGATAGATAATCTTTTTAGTTATATTAAAACTTAGTTATACATTTGTCTTATATTAAATGTCACAACAATTTTGTTATTTTGTTTCAAATGTTGGAAAAACCGTTACTTGGTGGTTTTACTTATGCACAAAATATTCTGCGGATAAACTGTGTGGTGAATATCTAATGAAATGTTTAAAATAAGTTTTTTTGGCATTTTTTTGTTGAGATAGCATCAAAACAGGAAAACGTTTAGCCTACATTTTCAAGGTTCAATCACTTTTCATCCTTTCCATCCGTAACAACAAATGACAAGAAACAGATTGTATGTTCTTATGGCGGGAATTGATATATTGAAAAAACAACTCCGCATCAGGAGCTGAGTCAAATACACCGCAAAATGTGTCATCTGCATACCGGCGAGAGAATAACACTTCAGCAGTACGGAATCCATCGAGCCATTTATTTTCGTGATGTCTCATAAGAGATTTAACAGAACGGGTGCTAAGAAAGACCCCATCGCTACACTATCAATTTGGTCATAGTAACAGCCAAGTATTGGATAGTGTTTGTTGTGCTGCAAACAATAACTAACAGAGCAATTTTATTAAAACATCGAGGCAAAGGTTTGTTCATAAAAATAAGGAATAAAAAACGGGAGGTTGGGATAAGAAAAGAGTAAGAACATGACCTAAATTAGATTATTTCTGGCTTAATATATAACTGTGAAAGATAAGAACAATGAAGCTAAATTAATGCACATGTAGTGTATGCAGTGTAATGATGGAGTTTCATGTTCCACTTTGAAAAATGTCAATAAAAGTTAGTTTTTCAATGCTTTAAATATCAACTAAGCAGAGATAAATATTTAAGATACTTTATTTTACCTCTGGTCCAGGGTTGCCCGTGTCTCCAAAGTCACCAGGTTTTCCATTTTGCCCCTAAAAATCATTTGAATGATTGGTAACTATCGGCAAAATTCGTTGACACGTAGTTTGTGAAATATACTTCAAACGATAATTGCACAAATTGGAGTTAAAACGAAGTAAAGAATAAGCAATTACGTATTTTTTATATACGAGAGATGAAAACAGAAAGGAAATTTAGATAAGAGATCTAGTTGAGTTGAGATAAGGTTAGACCTAAAGAGAAGAGATGATAAGACCATCCCCTCTTAATGTTAACAGTCGTTTTCAAAAAAAAAAGGTGTACATGTAGGGGTCGGTCTGTCAATAAAAATATTAAGTAAAAAAAAAATGGTATATATAGTTTTTTTCTTTATAAATCGTAAATTTATTGCACTTTGTAGTGTAAGTGTTCAGTTGAAACATAAACAACTGGTTCGCATGAGAACTTTTCACTCTCACAGAGTTGCGAAATATGGCTACGATTTTTAAATGTGTTAATAGACTAGCGCCATTCTACGTATCTCAGAAAATATCCACGCGCTCACAAGTAAGTTCATGGTTACAGGACGCACCACAGCAATGATTTGAATGTAAGATTTTGCAGAACCAAGACATTGCTCAACGCTCATTTTTTTACCATGCCTTCGAGCGTTTCAACTCATTAAGTTCTAATATTAAATCAGCTCCATCTTTAGCAATTAGTTTTAATGTTATGTTAATGATTATTAGGATTTTATAACTAGTAAATATCAATTTTTTTAAATTATTAGCATTTTATTAGGAAATAGCTTTTTGTATTATATTATAATGTAACCAGAATCTTTGTAAATTAGTCCAGAATAACCTTATTGAAGGAGGGTCTAACAAGGCATCATTCATTCCTTCCTTCCTTCCTTCCTTCCTTCCTTCCTTCCTTCCTTCCTTCCTTCGTTCATTTATTCATTCATTCATTGCGAGATGGTGTATTCTACTGGGCATCATGTTGCGTACATAAATTATGATTTTCTTGGACCACTTTTAGTTTTTTAACTTTAGTTTTAATTAGTTTTAATATATTTAGCTACAACACAAAAACTTTGTATCAAACTTTTAATATTTATATTATGCATAATTTTCACGTTATTCAGTCACAAGACTGCGATGTAAATAACTTTTAATAAACGATATTACTACATATTACTACTACCCATAAAATGAAAATCAAGTTGTATCAGCGTGTTATTTATATACATTAGTAACTGCTCTTACTTTGTTGGGGGAAATTTCAAACATAAATTGGGTCGGTCGGACGACTTTAAACATAAAGAGAAGTGGGGATGGGATGAGATGAGCCCAAAATTAATGAGAATAGAGTAAAAAAAAAAAAAAAAAGAAAGAAAGAGAAGATATTTACATACTGGTTGACCCTGTTGACCTTTGTCCCCTGGTGGTCCTGTGTCTCCCATATCTCCCTAAGTATCAAAACATAATCGTTGTTGAATATAAAACTTTTATATACCTTATAATACCAAGTATAGAAGATGCAGAATGAGTTGGGCAAACGACTTTTGGTATGGCAAAGTATAAATTCAAATCTGCACCAATTCACAAGATAACTATTCGTGCTCATAAAAAAAAATTGCCTGCTGGCTCTTTGCAGCGCTTTGAGGATAACTAGAGTGATTGCTGGTCCTTGCCATTACAGTTTTTCACAACAATCATTCGTATTATTTTAGAATTAAACTAGTACATTAATTTTTGTTAAATTACATATAGAATGTTTTTCTTCCGTTTTAACGTTAGAGAGAAGACTTGACTTTTGTACGTGTTTCAAGATCATGTATGGAAGGACACTTTTTGTGAGAAGAAACTCTTTGTATCAATATCATTCGTGTAAGAGTAATTTGGACTATCAGAGCCAAAATTTAAACACTTATCCTGTACGTTGACGTAATTTAGCGGCATGCACGGAATGACTGTTCACCTCCATGTTCTCAAAAAGAACTCCAGGTATTCTAAACATTAATCTGTTTTTCCGTTGTTGCAAGGATTTATTTATTGGTTTCGCCATACGTTACGAACCATTTGTGTAACTTGTAAAGCTGATGTATGATGACAACTTCCCGGGTTTTTTTTTTCCATAATTTGTATATTTAATACCATCACCTCACACCTGCACGCTTTTCAGCTCGTTAACATCAACTCACTCCTCCTTTCTCATAATATATATTCCACAGCCCCTTAGGCTTAGATTTCCTTCAAGCTTCGTGTTCAAGCCGTCAAAATGCAACATAAATAAATTAAACTAACCTTTAATCCAGCTTGTCCTTCTTTGCCTCTTTGTCCCGTCACACCTTCACGTCCCTGATAAAGCAAGGTATGGTATTGTAGCTCAATTGGAGTTATCCTACACAAGGTAACTTTCATGCAGCTCAATAGATACTGCGACTCTCTTGGATATTGGTCCAAAAAAAAACCCCGAGAATTAACGAGAATAAAGTTATGCAAACGAGACAACAAAATCGTATTCGAATCTAAAGAAGTATAAACGAAAAAATTCCGCTTGAAAAAAGTCTTTTATTAGCAAATACAAAAACGAACAAAGCAAAAAAAAAAACGAAAAAAAAAACAGGCAGGAAGACAACCTACATAGATAAGTTTAAAGGTAAAAAAAGAAAGGACACTTTTTCTGTTTGAAAAATTTTGTTTAAGGGAGGAAAACTGTAGTTACAGTGCGCCGATCATGAGGCCGGCCAGAAGAGCACTGTTGTCAATGATAATAATTTTTTGTATTGTGTTTGATTATATAGAAAACTTATATAGAAAATTACACCTTAATCGTGTAATTACACCTTAATAGTTAACAAGAATGCATGTTTTGTGTTTATTATGAACATGTTGCTCAATAAAACAGTCAACGACTTTTTTCAAATAAAAATACTAATTGGAATGCAAGCAGGATCTCCACCTGTTCACCTGGTTTACCAAAGGCACCTGCGAGACCAGAAGGACCTCTCTCGCCCTGTAAGTAAATAAAAAACACTAAACAAAAGAAAGTGAATATTTTTCAATGAAATATTTAAATTTTAACAAAAAACCGAAATATGAACTCGGATTCATTGAATGGGGTCAATGATAACATATACATAAATCAATGCAATTGGGAAACCGAGATACAACCATATATAAAAATCGGTCGCTTTGAGCGAAGAAAAAACACTAAACAAAAGAAAAATACTTGTTAACAACATTTAATAAAATCTGGAATATGAATCCACGGGTTTAATTTTAACACATACATAGGTCAATATTGAATAGGGATGCTAGCACAGAGATACAACAATTTATAATTTAAGGATACCTGTGGATGCAAGTAAAATGATACCCAACTCCCTAGGCCTCATACGACAAGCATAATCGGCTAAAACCACGAACAACTAAGAGCAAAATCAATGCTTAACATCAACTTTTAATTGATTATATAAGCAGTGTTAAGATTGGACAAAATTATTTTCTATTGTTACCCACTTTATATTGTTACACTTTTTCTCCCATGATCATCGGATGCTTTCGTGGATTCTCCGCTCGCAAATATTAAATGCTTGATAATGTTTGTCCAATCTATTGCGTATTTGTATTCCTCGATGTAGCAAGACAAAGTGAAAATTACCAGATTATGCCAAGTTAGGTTTATGTATTGGGTTGCACAGTATTGTGTTTCGTCTGCATGGAAAAACGAAATTTTTTTATCGTGGCCCTCTTCCCCTTGGTGAGAAAGTCCGACCTCAATTTACATACGTCGATTGCAAACACAAATGATAATTTTTCGTCCTTTTGCTAAATTTAAGTCATACAAATTAAAAGTAGTTTACAGTGATTTTAAAGTCAAAGTATCCAAAGTGTGATAAACAGCGTCAAGTTTTTACAATAGTTTATGTTTGAACATACATCAGCACCTCGTGATCCACGTTCACCCTTGAGACCAACTCCACCTCGCACACCCTAAAACAAAAAAGGAAAACATTAATTCTTTCTGGTAAACCTCAACAGCTACTTTTGTTAATACGTCTTTTAGATAAAAGGAGGTGTTACCTGAGCTCCTTTGTTTCCCTGCAATCCCTGCGGTCCAAAGTCTCCGTCACCACCCTATTACAAAGACTTTGCATTAATGATTACATTTATAGTATGCGACTAAATTATATGGATTGATGGCAATCAAACTAGAAAAAAATGCTAAGTCACGTTCTAGCTAGACAGGAATCAATTGGCTAGACACATTTTAAGATTTTAATTTTTTTAAGAGATGTGATACTCAGGCAAACAAATGAATCCTACCTTTATTCCTGTTGTTCCCTTGGAACCTTTGTCACCCTGGGGACCAGACGGACCCTGTTGTCAAAGTAACAACAAAATTATAAACAAAGCGAGCCAAAAAGGATAACAGAAAAAAAGGGTGGCTTTTAGATTTACAAACTAAGTTAAAAAGATTGACAAGGTTGGTGCAGTAATACATGAGAAGTAAAATAACTTCATTTGTAGACAAGCTCTACGACGTACACATACCGTCAATCCAATAAATCCTTTTTTACCGACTGGACCAGAGTCTCCTTGCTCACCCTGATAAATGTTTACGAAGAAAAAAAGTAAGAATATTTGTTCGGTCAAATATAAATTTCATGACAAAAAGAATAACAATTAGTTGTTGAATTAAACGATATTTCGAGCGGAATCCACCGTCCATCATAAGTTTTATTACTGACTGAAGTAACGCAAAGTTATATAAAGATTTAGTTATGTGCAAAACACCAACTAAATTTGCGTTAACTTCAGTCAGTACTGAAACTTGATGATGGAAGTTGGATTTCTTTTTACAATAAAATTTTACGAAGAAATTTGCTGAAATGATATCAGGAAAAAAAAAGCTTTTAATGATTATATAGCTTTTCTGATAGCTTTATTTTGTTTACTAGGTTTATTTTTAAAAAAATAAAACCTACCTCTGAACCTTTTTCGCCAGAGAGTCCTGGAAGTCCTTTGCTGCCAAGTTGACCCTGTGCAATTATTAACATCGTGTGTTTGTTGTATTCTTTATATACACAAAGGCGTAATAGATCTATTTAACCACTGTGTTCGATCATAGGGTAGAGAAAAAGGGTATCACCCTATTTTTTAAATCAGTGTCAAACAATAAACCACTCAATTTATCCACATTAATTTTGTAACTGAGGAAGAGCGAAGCTTTTACGCTCGAAACGTTTTATATATACATTTTTTAAATCAGTGTCAAACAGTTTTTATTCATTTACCCTAAATTGTTCAACTTTTTGTTTACTAATTGCATAAAAAAATTCTGTTAATTACAACAGGGCTTCCTCGTCTTAGCATGAAGTAAGATATCTTTTTATTCATTAATTAGTTAGAAATATTAAGAGGCATTCAACTAAGGACCTCTCTTAGCAATGATACTACTGAAAACCACTACTACCACTGATTCTGCTTGGATTGTAAAATTTGAAGGAGTACATTAAACTTTTTTCATAATCAAATTTGCATTGAGCAGGCTGAAAATTTTGAATAAAGCTAGGAAACGTAGGCTAATGTACGAAGATCGCCAGTACTACCTTGAACAACGAATATTTCTCCTTACCGCGATCCCTTTGGGTCCTTGATCTCCTCTTGGCCCTTTATCTCCTACTGGCCCCTAGGACAATAGGTATATAAACGTAACCATGACAACTGGTATTTGTTTGCCATTTTTCTCTTTAATTTCAATATTAAATATATCCCTTTTTTGGAAAAAAACAATGTCGTTGCTGTTCAACAACAGGGTGTCTGAATTTCTGGGCTATATTCAGCCTGGTGGATGATTGCCTAATGCAATACTAATTAAGAGAAAAGATGATCGATATCAAAGTTCGGAGATTTTCAAAAAACGCAAGTGCGTTTTAAGTAGTCATGAACTCAGTTTTAATAAAACACTGAACAGCAAGTACGTTTCTACTACACTGGATGAGGTTATGTATTTTTCAGCCACAAATTTTTACGTAGGTATAAGAACCTTTTTTTATAAGATCGTCAAGCTGAAAATCGGCCAAAATTTAAAAACATGCTTAGAACACACCCAAGGCTGAGGAATGGCCGAAAACTTTATTACAGCACAAAATCATTAAATCGGCAAACAGTCGAGAGTGCAACATTGTTTGCACTGAAGTAGAATAAAGTACATGAACATTTTACGAGAACAATTTGCAGGATTCATTATTTTCTCTTTTTCTTCATAGCTTTATGCTTTATGTAACGTTTAATTTTGAGAAAAAAATAATAAGATAAAATCTCTTAAATATGTAAGAACATTCAGCCTCGGCACAAAAGTAAGACTTTCTTATAAAAAATAGTGTATGCGAAATGGCGACATGCGGCGATAACGCGAAATGTAGACGTTTAGCTAGTAACTCTGTAGTATGGATTTTCTCTAGTCAAGTCCTGAGTTAGTTATATACAACAACAACGTATAAATACAGTGGAACCTCGATTTAACGAACCTGCTGGGGACCGACCAAATGTGTTCGTTAAATCGAGGGTTCGTTAAATCGAAAACCTCGATATAACGAATTTGAGGGG
>JAOBAY020011999.1:0-15114 GCA_025331085.2 Zoanthus sociatus | reverse complement strand
CATCGTAAAAAGTAAAGATTTTCAAAAGATAATAAATAATTTTTCCAAGGCAGCTTTGATTAATGTTTCTTTGCATCGTAAAAAGTAAAGATTTTCAAAAGAAGGACATTTCATTTGGCTGGCTGGGCGGACATGGCTGGGCGGACATGGCTGGGCGGGATGGCTGGGCGGGGCTGGCTGGGCGGCATGGTTGGCCCAGTTGGTAAGATCTCTACCTTCCGACCGCAAGGTCTCCAGCTCTATCCCGGGCTTGGCCGAGATTTGAATATTTGTGTGACCTCCTTTTCCGTTTAAGCTAACTCAGCTTTCCATCCATCCGGGTTAGGTAACCTGGGATGGATTAGTGTCCCATCAAGGGGGAATGAAAGACTCTCATCCGCTTAACACTACAGAAATCGGAGATAAGCGCTGGCTCCATGGGCCGTGCACTTAGCTCATAAAGGGTTTAGCTTTGTATTTGTCTCCACCTTTGATGTTCTTTTTTTCAAATCACCTGTAGTGGTAAACCAGATTCGAGTTCCAATTAATTATTATTAACCTCTGCCTATTTATTTTCCACAGCATCCTGATTACCACCAATTTGTAAAAGATCCCATCGACTTCGGAACAATACAAAAGAACCTTGCTCAAAGAGCGTATGATTCAGTGGAAGATTTTGCTGCCGATGTTCGCCGAGTATTCATCAACTGTTCCGAGTACTTCCGACCGCGTGCGAAGGAGGCGCGAGCTGGTATTAAGCTTTCTGCTTCCTTCGAGACAATGTTCTCTGACATGGGGCTGGACTCGAGTTCAATTCCTACAACACGAAGCAGACGAAATTAAAAAGCTGTTGAAGTAATTTAAATTCACCTCGATGGAGACCATTTCTTTCTGCAGTAGTCTGCATAATTTTTAAAATGTGGAGTTTCATAAGCGCCGGGATTATGGTGGTTTTGTGTTTATAAAAATTTAATTCTGGATAACGCAACAAACTAAGACCTCGACTAAACCTTATTCTCCTGGTTAACTTGCGTGGTCAAGCTAAAGTGATTTTCCAAGAGTCAAATTATTATTTGCGCCACAAGTTAGCGCAAATGTCGGTTTATAGAAACCCGTTAAAGAGTAAAGATACAACCCATAAAGCAATCCTTGCATTTGCGTAGAACATGATTTGAGGCTACAAGGAAACGTGAGAGGGAGAGGTTGAGGCTTCTGTTGGCCATTTTTGGATGTTTGGAAAATGTTGGCAACATAATTATATATGTTTTTCTTTTGACAGCTTTATTCCAGTGAATTCGTAGCTTAGATATGATCACCTTTTCTTGATAATTTCAAGATAATATTTCTCCCGAGACACTCATCAATTAATTTCTGGAAATTGATCTTGAAACACACAAAAATTTCATGGGATGTGTAAATAACAGTGATAAGTGATGAGCAGTAGTAGTACCCGGAGACATTGAGTGATACTTTACATTCAGTTATGACCAAAAATTCTTCACCAAATTTGAATTTTGCGCCTTGAGAGTGAACTTATGCATTGTTTGCTGCGTGAAACTAACTTTTTGTTTTCAGTTTTGAGATTTTTCATATCAATGTGTAGAATAAAGTTTGACATTTTATACATTAAATTGATTTGGTATAACCGTCCTATTCCAATGTTATACTTGACTGGTGCACTCTTTAAGTTTCTTTAAAAAATGTCAAACCGGTATTCCAATCAAGAAGCAATTTAGGTTTAAATAAAAGCAATGCAAACCAATGGTTTTGTGAAGAAAATGATGGGACAATATTTTCGAGTGTCAAACCTTTTCCTTCCTGCTTGTTTTTTTTTTACCCCATTTGTTTCAACCCCACAGTGCTTATTAGGACCCCCGCTTATAAATTTTGTCAATAGCTGTGCCACTCACTTTTAAAAAAACCTCAGCAGTATTCTAAGTTGAGAAAGTGTTTATAATTCATTTTCAACTATTTTTATTTTTATTGTTTCTTTGTTTATAAATTGTTTATTAACTGTCAAGAAATGTCGCTTACCTGAACACGTCATGCGATCTTGGTGATCGTCGCGGAGACGTACAAGCTGTTTTCTGCCTCCGTGTTGGTATGTCAGAACTGCGAAGTTTTTTTTATCTGAAGGAAAGGCTTCAAGCACCGAACAAATCGTCAATAAGTGTTTTTAAGTAAACTATTTACTTACAATTACTTTAATACTGACTTTTGCCGGTTCTTGATGTATGTGTTATAATTTTTACAATTTACCACTGGATTCTGAAAGTTAGTTTTCGCGCCTTTTTACCCTGCGTGCGTCCGTTGTTGTAATACGCGCGCTGCTGAAATTATAAATTCGCGCCAAAACGCGGTTCCCGATCCAGTCCACCCACAGAAAATAGACATAAGCATCCTAGGAAAGCCAAACAGCTGAACTTAACTCAAAATTTTTCCCTTTTCTGAAATATTTCGACCGCCACAGGTAAAAGCGAAACTTATTGGACTGTTTAATAGGAACAGATTTTATGTGGGGGATTCTGGAAATATCTTGGCGAGGAAAGAATGTTCTGGAGGCGATTTTTTAAGTGTGCTTTCTTTAATAATTTTTTATAGGGGGGTAAACTTAATTCGATTATATATATCCGGCAGCCCCAAAATGACAAAAAAAATCGATACAAAAACAAATGAAGAACACATTAGAGTCAGATGAAATATGTTTGAAACTGGTAGTAATTTACACGTTTTTAGAAAGTCGACAAATTTCCCAAAATTTCTCGAATTTTCCATAGATTCTTTTATACGGAAGCTGTTATTATCTAACACAGTGACACAAGCGTTCGTACCAAAACTTGGGAAAAACGCCCAATATAGACCCGTACAAAAAAGTAGAATTTAAGTTTGGGAAGCCTGTGGTATGACTACACGAGAAACTGCTTCGGCATTAGAGCAGCTCAATCCCCGCGGTTTCGAATACATTTATCATTGATTGTTTTAGATGTGGCCTGGTCAATCAGTTATTGTTTATAAAATGATTTGGATAGTGCGTGGGTTTTGATTGGTCTACAAGTGTTTTTATAGCGCTAGGAAATAAAACATGTCCGTGCGTGCAACCATATCATGTTGAAAACCTCGGCAAAGTTTGGGAGAATTCTCAAGCAGGCAAAAACTGATCTGCTCTTGAATTCTTCCCAACGTTCGCCTCGGTTTTTACATGTTTTATTTTTTTATACTACGTGCGTTTTGATTGGTCTACAAGTGTGTTTATGAAGCACGAAAATGACGTCAGAATATGTTATCGTGAAATGAGCCTGGGTAAGAGGTTGGGTTGGCTGTCTCTAAGTTGTGAGAATTTACAGTTTTAATACTTTTATGAAAGAAATATAACTACACAATAAACGTGCTTCGTATATCGTCCTTCTCTTTGGAAAAAAAAAATTTATAAAAGAAATAAAACGTGTTCTCCGTGCCTTCAATTCATGGCGAAAACTCGGCAAGTTTGTGAGAGTTCTCGAGCAGGTGAACAGCGACTCGGATTTTCAATGGTCTGTTCTCGAATTCTCCCAAACGTTAACCTCGGTTTTCAATGACATACCGGATTCACATGACCCATGGAGGCCTGTGTACTAAGGGTGAAACAAGAACGAGTAGGTCTGAGACCTAGTCACTTATTCTATTTCCCGTGGTTCATCGCGTTCGTTGTCTTGCAGTATAAAAGGAGTCCATGGCGTAAAGAGTGTTGTTGGCAAAGGATTTATAAGGAGGGAAATTTAAAGCAACTGACGACTAGAGCTGCCAGTTATAGTACTTTAGTTGAGCATTAAAATGGAGCATGATGATGACAATAGGTTTCGAAGTGGAGGAGTAAGTATTGAAGTTTATTTTTGGGATTTTCTAAACGAACACTAGCACTGTGGGTTCTTTTTGTTCTGTGGCAACCTCAAGAAAGTCAATGCATTCGACCATAGGTGGCTTTCAATTCTTATCTTTTGACCAGTCTACTCTTGGCTTAAGATCTTCTGAAAATATATTTATTTCAAGATTTATTACAGACGGATTCATTCCGGGTAAATTGGCCAATTTAGGAGCCGTCGACATATTCACTCGATCTTTCCCCGCTTGACGTCAACTGGACGTTTTGGGGAGAAGGGGGGTTTTTCATAAATTATACATCGTGAGGAATGGCGCTCGTGACATAATTGAAGAGAAAGCAGGAACAGTTAAAAAAGGGAGTGTAAATTGTGACCTTTTAAACTGTGCCCTTTAATAACTACTGTAAAATTAACAAATTGTATACTTTACCAGGGCTTGACACTTAACTTTTCAACTTATTAGTCTAATGGCTAGTGTCAACTTTGATGTTACTAGCTAAACATTTTCTTTCACTAACCATTTGTTGAAATTCTTAGATGTCATCATTGATAAAGAAAGAAACTTGTATTTTGTATACTGGCCAAAGTGATTAGCGGAAATAAAAAATCTACTAGCCCAAACTGAATTTCTACTAGTCTGTGGCTAGTTCACTACCGTTATTGTCGAGCCCTGTTTACACTGTCCTAAATCACTGATAATTTTTTATAATACCAAAAATTAGCGTCAGTATCAGCATTCTTTTTTGAGAATCCGTTCAAAGCAGACAATGACAAACTGAAAGTGAAAATGAATTAAAATGAAAACAAAAAGTTCACAGGTCACTGGAAATTAAATTATTTTTTCACGCATCGCGGACAAATAGAAGGCCCGTTCACATGTCACGAAAAGGTATAGCGTACCCTCTTAACAGCAGAAGTGGCAAACCCAGCTAATTTCCTCAAATTGCTCCTCATTTGGCAGGTCATGTGTAGTTGGTACGCAATTTTTATGATACCATGTCTAACAAGTGTTACATGAAATCCATGAAACAATTTCTTTGTCATCTTCTTCTCTTCCCTGACAAACACCATATCTGTTTTCATCAGTAAATTGTTGTTGTCAGTGGTACCTGACTCAGACAATGACTTGTTGTAATGTGTATCATCATCATTATCATCATCATCATCATCAAGGTTCCATGTATAATATGCTTCTGGATTTTGATGGTCATTTCAGGAGAGAAAGTTCCTATTATCAGAGCTTTTAGAACAAGCTGGCAACCGCCGGAGCTCTGCCATCTACTTCACGTTTCACTGCCAGCTACTTTTTCCTGATGTGAGGTATAAACAGTCGAAAAATCTGGCGATTTTGTAAGATTGAGCTTTAATTAAAAGTAAGAGTACTTTGCTTTGGAATCGCATTTGATTTGCTTAACATAATCCCTTAAAATGTCCATGAAATGATAGATGTCACATCCAGTTTATCTCTGTTCACAGCTGCCTACTTTTTTGGAGTAACCGTCTTGCTTACAGCAGAGTCAGTGAGCGAGTGAGTGAATTCATCTCGCTCCTAAACCTCATCGATGACTGACGTTATCCTTGAGGTAAAAAGGACGGTAAAAAAGCCAAACACGACAGTAGTTCAAAACATTCTAAAAGCCCTGTATTATACAGATTGGGTAACTACAGTACACAAAATTTACACACACTTGATATTACCATGATAGCAAAGATACTGTTGAAACATTGTGATGTTATATCTTATTTTTGTACTTTGTTGTTTGAAAAAATTTACATTAATATAATTAACAAATAGTAACTAGAAGAATTTATAGTCAAATTGCTAATGAGCAAATTAACATTTAGCTAGGATTGAGAAAGTTTCTGTTTGATTTATAAGCAATGAAATACTTATTTGCAACAGTACTAGAAAAGATTGTAATTACATTTTTGCTTATGCTTAAGTTAGAAAAAAAAGGGGAAAACGGCAACAAATTCAAATCAAACAAATTCCTCAGTGAAGTCAAAACCTTGATGTTTTAATGTTTCATGATTGTCTCCGATATCACTTAAATCTGTATCCCTGCTGTGATGCGCTCATCCAAGGAGGAACATTACATTATATTTTTCTCATCTCACTTGAGATGTTTTCAGTATACTTACAATACCGCACACTGCTCAGACCATACTCTATGGCCTCAGCAGCCTTGCGTCATTGCTCTGCTAACTCTTTTGCGACAAACAGCTAAGGCCAAATAAAAAAATATGTACAGGTGTTTCCTATTATTATTTACCACCCTTGGGAGAATTAAGCATTTCATACAAAGTTACATTGTTTTTACACTAGACTCTTCAGTTGCTAAAATTTATTTAAAGTCATCTTATGAAGAGCACAGAAGTTGAAGAACGTGGTGGTGGTGGTGGTGGTGTAGCACATTAATTGCTAGTAACTTAGTTCACCATTATTGTCCACCTGACCCCCCTTCATAAACATTAATAAATACTATAATTGTTTTTACATCAGCCCCTTATGCCAGGAACCCCTGGGGGGCTGCAGACCACCACATCATTACCTGGAGCTTCGTATCCATCAACTCCCAGCCCAATGCCACCACCCACTCCGATGACACCCATGACAGCTGAAGCAGCAGGCATTGTACCACAGTTACAGTAAGACTGGCTGGTTTAATTTGATAATGATAACAATAACTGAATAATTATGTAAAATAACTATAGTAGTAGATTATTTACTTCCCCATTGTAGTTTTAATTAGTAAATTTTATATCATTATTAAAATTACCTACCTTTACAAAAATGTTGGTTTTCGGAACTTTATCAGTGTTACATAATTACTACTGATAATTTGTTGCTCAAATTGTATGGACATTCTTCCTCTTTAGCTTTGTAACTCTTATCATCAAATATATTGGCAAAGACTGTATGAGCACATTATTTGTCCACATTTGTCAACAAAAAAGGGAAAATCGTTGTTGAGATTTTAAAACCAAAACATTAACAATCATCCATTTGTTCACTTGTTCAACCAACTAGGTTTGCGGTCTGAAACTTGCCTCTTTCGACTTGAAAATCTTCATGGTAAAAACATTATTTTACCGTGTAAGAGTACTTTACCGTGTAAGAGTACTTTAACATTAACAATCATCCATTTGTTCACTTGTTCAACCAACTAGGTTTGTGGTCTGAAACTTGCCTCTTTCGACTTGAAAATCTTCACAGTAAAAACATTATTTTAAAAAAAAAATTGATTGATTTTATTTGATTCATGATTGTTATTTACTAGTAAAATAAATTATTACTGTTTGTATGAAGTTTAAAGAAGATTTTCTCAAACTACTCTACTGTCAGTACAACTGTACTTAACTAAAACTACACATTTTGCCTTGTTACCAGTTGTGTGTGTTCCAGAGGGTCACAC
Source organism: Zoanthus sociatus (assembly GCA_025331085.2). NCBI lineage: Eukaryota > Metazoa > Cnidaria > Anthozoa > Zoantharia > Zoanthidae > Zoanthus > Zoanthus sociatus. The sequence goes on along the minus strand of JAOBAY020011999.1, from coordinate 7,862 downwards.
AAGTAATTATAGTTCTAAATATATCATGAGTAACTTAAATTTCTTCTGATAATAGGAAACACTTTCCTTGCAATATTATGGAAGTTTTACCAAAAATGTTTTATTGGTGCATTGATGTTTTAACCTGATTTTAGAATCTCAGTATCTTAGAAATACAATGTGTAGATTCAACCATGTTTTATCTTTGGTGCTTCACTAGTTTCAAAGTAACCAAAATTAATCTTACTTTTTCAAATGTTATTTGTTCTTTTAATTTGTACTGTAAATTTGTTGTGATGTAAGTGAATTGTTAGTCATTTGTACTCTGACAGCAAAGTTTTCCTCATTCTTGTTCAGGAACATTGTGTCAACTGTAAATCTTGGATGTAAATTAGACCTGAAGAAAATTGCTCTTCATGCGAGAAATGCAGAGTATAATCCAAAGCGATTTGCTGCAGTCATCATGAGAATTCGAGATCCAAGAACTACCGCACTAATATTTAGTTCAGGAAAAATGGTTTGCACTGGTGCAAAGAGGTACAAAATAAAGTCCAAGTATTTATTAATAATAATTTATTAAAATTTAAACATTTTGTATTAAAAGTTGTTACTAATTTTATACTTCACATTGTGTAAATTAGTTATTCATAGTTTGTAATCCCTTTTCTTTAAATTGTTTTAATTCAATTTCGGTTCGATTCCCAGCCAGACCAGCACTCAGGGTCTTAAAATAATTGAGGAGAAGGTGCTGCCTTTCCTTTAACATCTGCAAATGGTTTGACTTTCGCATCTTCTCAGATATGGACATTTAACTGTAGGCCCTTGAAGACATATCTGTGTTTATGTGTGTGCCTATCATGTGAAACATCTCCGTCCAACTTAGAGTGGTAATGATGGTGTCCCCAATTAGTAGGCCTTTGGCCAGCTAGAAGACTTGACACCTAAACAAAGGCTTTATTAGTTATTATTTACTGTAATAACAACAGTTACAGCGTTGGTTGAGATTCAATTCATCAGCTGGGGCGAGCTATCTAAGAACTCAATTGTTGAATCCGGTGTTGACTTGTATTAACATGACACCGTCTAAGAGCTTCTTTCGGGAGGCTATTATTCAGTGCTTATTCATTATTATTATTCTTATTATTCAATGTACTAAATACCATGGCACAACTATACTTTATATGTAACTTAAAGCTTACAAAATGAAAAAGTTGCTCCAAGTGAGAACTTTCCTTCAAACAATTTTCACCCATATTCAAAGTTGCCGAATGCACTTAAGCTTTTAAGTAAAATGTACAACAGAAAATATTCTTAAATACCAACAATTGTTGAAGAACTAGTACTGTATCAGATTTTTCGGCCTCTATCCAGATATCTTTATCAATGAAATGATAGCATTTAATGTCCCGTCTCATTAAATAGAACACAACTGTAATAAACTGACAGTAATAATGGAGGAGTTTAGTCAGTTTACTACAGTTCTGTATCAACACTACCTATTTTTTTACGATGGTGGCTTCTATCAACAACGATCAGGTGCAGCAATGGGTTCTCCAATATCCTCAGTGATGGCTAATCTGTACATGGAATGGTTTGACCAAGAGGCCTTTTCCTCCTTTTGCGCCACAGCTCCAAAAGTGTAATTTCGTTATGTGGACGATACGTTAATCATTTCGTCTGAAGATTTTGATCATTTTTTAAATCACATTAACAGTATTGATTCTAATATTAAGTTCACTTACGAGAATGAACAAGATAATAAATTATCTATTTTGGGCACTCTAGTTCACATAGAGGACACAGACGTTCTCATGGCGAAAAAAAATGAGTTTTCCCAATCGTATATCTTATGTAAATCAAAAGAAAACGTGGAATTTTCTAACGATTATATATCACAAGTTTTCCCTGTGAGGAAATTCAAATTAACCTCACGTTAAACTGCATTTGCAAAACTGTAAACGTACCATTATCTTAAAGTTTTCCATTCGTGATTATTTGTTGTTAATTCAAATTATCTCAAAGTAAACTTAGTCGGAAAATTTATGGGTAATGCCAAATAAACTCGCGTTTTCGTGATGCGGTAATTATACGAATATCTGAATTATCCCGCGTATTCTTCTAGTGTAAATTTGAAATAATTTGTGTTTATTCGAAGTTTATTTTTGTCAAATGCGGCATTTTCTTACATTTGCACGTCACGTAATCTAATGAAAATCTGAATTATCCCGTGTTATCTTAGAATGTGAACTCTTGTAAAATTAGTGTATTATCCGATGTTTATTTCATCAAACTCGGCATTTTCTTTCGTTATCACAACGCGAGAGCTAACAGAAAATGAGTATTATAGTTATACCCAATTTTCTCTATTTTCAAAATTGAAGTTAGGGCGCATTTGTAGAGTGTGCTCGAAACCTTAAAGAAAACTAAAATTATTCGGTATATTTATAAATTCTAGCACTCTACTTGTCTTTTTTGATTAAAGGAACTAACCGAACATTCTCTAAAATTCGTAGTAACTATTAAAAAGCACAAGACAGTTGAATGTTTTTTAAAATTTATTGGATTGTTTAAATTCTAAATACTACATACAACTAATATTTTTTCTGACATTTTCGAAACGTTAAGGATTTTATTTACAACAAGTTAATAAAAACAACCAAGTTTTTTTAAAGAAAGGCCATCTACCGCATGTTCTTGGGTTTCCAAAATATCTCGACAATGCTGTTTCGTGAGCTTCTGACTCACTCATCAGGAGATTTTAATGTTTCTAACAAATGCAGCAAGTAACTATAAAGGTGAACAATTAGCATATTAAATTAGGGCATGCTCAGTGTACAATTAACAAACGTTATGCAACAGTGCTTTTAATCTGCGGCAGCAGGAGGAAATGACTTCATTGCGCTTATTAAGTGTGCATTATTCAGGATGGCTGATGATAAAATATTTCTCTAATAAGGATAAATTACGGTGTTTATTCGCCGAACTATATGGTGGCTTTAGCTAGCATTTTCCACGAAATTGTGTTCAATGTTTTTGTCCTTTAATGCCAGATATGTTTGCTTAGTTCAGTTGAATTTTTGTTGCCTACGTTAAGGAATGATGAAGTGTGGTTTCAGAGGATTTGTTGTTTTCGCGAGTGACTATAGCTTGGTATACAACTGATGATTGTCGGCAGTTTCCAGTGAGCTGTCATGTTTCTGTCAACAATTGCACTTTTTATCAGTTTCCAGTGTGTTGTTGTTGTGGGTTTTTAGGATCTTGTTGTTGTGGTTGTTGTGGTTGTTGATTATTTGTTTTGTGTTGCTCATGCAGCTGTTGCTAATATTAACAGTATTTCTGTTAAATATCTTTGTTAGTTTGTAGTTTTTGGGGAAGCAGCGGTCTAGTAAATTTAAAAATTTGTCACCAGTGTTAGTCATTACATTTTTCCTGAAGGGCAGGTTAAATGACAGAATGTTTTGTGTTTTCGGGTTTTTGCATTTGTTGTTGGGCAGCGGGTTGTATTCAAGCTTGTGATTGTAGCCGCTTTTGTCTAATGCTTTTTGTTAAGGAGATGGAGCGAGGTCGAAGGTGGATTTGTCTGACGAAAGCGTAGAAAGATGTTTATTTATTCCGGTAGGAATATTCTTTGTGATGGCTGGTGGGTGATTGCTACCGCTGTGGACATACTGTAATGTAGTGTTTGGTTTCATGTATGGCTGCTATGTGCTCTTGGTTAGGTTGAGAGTTATACATCGAGAAAGTTCACTGTTTGTTTTTTTGCCTCTATAGTTATTTTTAGGCCATTGTTTTAAACACACGACAAATTGTTTTCTTGATGTTTTCAGTGATGGCCAGACCTATCTTGTCGCCAAATGTGTCTTGTAATTGGGATAGAAGGAAGCTACCTACTAATTCACAAGTCTCTGTGCCGTGTAGCTTCCCATCGTACCGTCAAATAAGGAGTCGCCATTCCTTTGCCAATGTTGTTTGTTGTTGCTCAGGAGAGATTTTTTAGCATGTAGGATGATGTTTCGTTTGTTGGCGGTAATATTGTTATATCTTGTTGCGAAGTCAAGCGCTTTGTTTAGCAGATCAGAGTTTATGGAAGGATAGAATTCAACAATGTCGAAGCATACAGTACATATAAAGTGATGGTTGTTTTTGTTTTGTATTTTTTTGAACCACTGGATTACTGATCTTGTGTTTTTCCACTGATTAACCTTTTTTTTCATGCTATTTTCAAACTGACGCAGTTATTTACACAACGTTTTACATGGTTTGAGTGTCCACACTGTAATACAGAAATGTTAGGGCACAAATTCTTGCATTTAGCTATATATCGTTGCATTGTCTTCCTCCTTTTGGTTTAATGGCTTCTCATTAGCGTTTAATTTTCTTTTTAGAGACACTGTATGTTTTCCAGTACTTTAAAATAAAATAAACTATCTTGTGCTCTCACAATATCAACTTAATACAAATATTATGCTATATGATAACTGAATCTTTTTACAGTTTGAAAAGACAAAATTAACCACAAATAAAGATTTTCATTCCCTATTTCATTGCATGTTAAAGTTTTATTACTGCTAAAAATTGATCAAATATTATTTTTGAGAAAAGTTTAACATTTAACTTAGAAATTTTTAAACCTAATGTACAGTATTACACTTTAAAACATCTTAAAAAGTACATATCCATTGCATTATTTTTATGCAATTGTGGATCCTTTACAGCAAGAGATACAGTTCACAAAGTCAGGTATAATCTGCTTATACACAGTAAATAGTACCAAACTAGAAAGGAAAAAATGCTTCGAAAGTGAAGAAATCTGATACATCATCCACAATTTATTTCAAGCGCACCAATTATATCATAAATTCAAACAAACAATATTTAATGCCAACAACATTAACTTTGATAAAAAAATATTTAAGTCTGAAATGCGATACAAAATGAAATGAAGATCTGTGTTCCTCAAATTGCTTTCAGATTCTTGTTGCTTCTGATTCATTGCGGTCAAACGGTCTGCAAAAGAAGAAAAGTTTAATTTTAAATTTTACAAGGTACAACGTGCAATAAGTGGGTCTGAAATATGCAGTGCGTAAGTTAAAATGAACTAATTCATCTACCATGCATAAACAGAACTTCTCCTTCACAAATCTCTCTGTTAAATCTTGCTTGTATGATATTTCCAATCACTGGAGGCCAGGATTCACAACTTTCCTTTATTATGTCATGCGAATGGACATAACCAGTTTTTTTCCCATCCGCAAAATACAGCAAGATTTCTTTTGGGCATCTAGATTACAAAGATTGCTGACGGGCACTTAAACCCATTTTGGGAAAACAACACGATATTTAAAGTGCTCAGTATCTTTCGAATAGAATGATAGTACCTTTACAGAATTATTCATTTATACTGTTGTTTAGGTTATTGCATTTGTTTATCGGCAGTGTAATGTGTAGTGTGCCAGTCTTACAAAACAATGTTTTTTGTTATATGTTAATTGTCACTTCACACTGGTAGCTCTCACTATTAATCTTGCCAAACGAGTATAATAAATGTATTGTTTTTAAAAAAACATAAAGTAATGAAAATTATGTCAAAGAGTTACATTAACTACCCAAAAAAAATTGTTATGACTTAAACGTGAATAATTAATAGCGTTTGCTGTTGAAGGTTTTTAAACCGAAAATATTTTGTAAACTTCTATCTTTTAACACTCATTTTGTAATTAGAAGCTTCAAAGTATAGCTTTTATGTAGTTTACCTTGTAAATTGTTAAGTCTACTAAGTAGTATTTGATTACTTTACAGAATAAGCTTGATAATAGCATTTATCGTTTTTATAACCTTTTAACAAATGATTTCAATTACTTTGTTAATCTCATTAAAACTGATTCATACAAAGAAACAAAATCTCAAATCCCTTGTGTGCTAGAAACATCTGTCTAGTGAACTAATCAGCTGAAATAAAACCAGTTATGATTCAAACACGAAAAACTAAAAGAGGTTTTTCGTGTGACGTCACGTAGTCCTTAAATCAAGTACATTTTGGAAATTTTTACAGATTAATCAGTTTTTTTCTCTTAAGATTCAAAATAAAGCTTTTATGTAATTTACGCTGTAAATTGTTAAGTCTATTTCAATTCAATTATTTTCCTGATAATTGATTGATGGTAAAGAAACAAAAGCTCAAATCCCTTGCGTGCTAGAACCACCTGTCTAGTTAGGTAGTCAGCTAATCAGTCATGAAACACTGAAATTACAAGTTCACAAAGTTGCTTTCGAAAAAATTATAAATTCCTGGTTAAGTTTTTGTTTTTTTTTAAAGCTAAGTTTGTGAAAGTTTCGTGAGTGCAACGCGGCGTCAGTGTTTTGACAACTAGAATAATCTATAAGTTACACACCGTGTTGAAGAGAATTTGTAAAACTGACATTTTGGACTGTAATTCTTCGTCAGAGTGAGTATCAAAAGGCACGATGTGACCTGAAATGCGCAGTATAAAGGAACAAATTCCATAAGGCCACATAAAAAAAATTCCTGGTTTATCATCAAAATTTTCTCAACATTCAGTGAGGGAGGGCGCTTTTTTTTAAGGGTTAATGGTTTTGTGGACTGCTGAGTTAGTTCAGGAATAAATCCATCAATTACCAAACTAAGTTGGACAAAGTGACTTTTCTAAGGTGGAGTTTGAATAGCTAAACGAGTGTGACACAAATGGATAAAAAAGGGAATCAAGTGTCGTAATATGCTGCCTCTCGAATGGTTTGTCACTCGATTAATTGTTATGCAACATAGAAAATTTTTCTCAACTTTTTCGTCATATATTTTTTTGTTGAAATTTTTTTAAAAAAAAGTCAATGTGCTGGCAAAAATTAGTGCGCACGCTGGTGATAAACCGGGATTTTCTTTAAGCGACCTAAATGAATAGTTGCATCTGTTTTGATAGAAATAATTTGACGAATTTTTAAGTAGCAAATATTTTAAAACTAACTTTTACTTCATCCAAGGAAGGGCTGCACTCCGAAACATCTCTTCACTCTGGTGTATAAAAACTAATAACTACTTCTTGAAACCCTGCGAAAATATTATGTTAATCTCCTTACCTAGGTATAGAAAATTGATTCAAAAATCGCGAGATTCTTTACAAAAAATGGAGTTGAAGCTCGAAGAGGATTAAGTGGTGAAAGCCGACTGTTTTGTAAAATACGACTTGCGGCAAATTAAAAACGAAATACAGTACCACAAGCCTTATTTTTAAAAGCAAAATATTGTACTAAATCTGCATGGCTTTATTACAGAACGCGCATTAGTGTTTATATTTTGAATAATCACTAAAGGAAAAGTACAAAAAATTGAAGGAGGTTGTTGTTTAAAATATATATTAGGCACCTTAAGCAACAGACGTTTTCATTGACGACGGCGACGGGATGGCTGATAAGAAACTGGGGCTAGAACGGCTTCAGGTTGCGGTCGCTACAACAAGTTACCATCCTTAATCAAAGCGCGCGAAAACGTGATGCTGCACCCGGCGAGCTTTCGCAGAGTTGGCGGTAAATTCATAATCCATCACAAAGCTTTCGATTACTTTGCATTTTGCCGAGGTTATGTTGAGCTTAAAGGAAACGCGAGATTTACTTTTAGTTTCCTTTTTAAGATCGCATAGTCAGTTGAATGATAGTTACGAAAACCAAATTGATTTTTATACAATATGTTATTATCTTCGAGGACTTTTACTAAACGATTTGCCATTAGTTTTTCTAAAAGCTTATTGAATACCGAAAGAAGAGAGATTGAACGATAATTGGATAGAGTTAGTTGGCAATCTTTTTTGTGAATAGGAATTATGTTTGCTGTTTTTAAGCTTGAGGGAACAATTCCAAGGGAGAACGATACA
>JAOBAY020011998.1:0-25459 GCA_025331085.2 Zoanthus sociatus | reverse complement strand
GACATTGAAAACAAGATGAATGTGTCTGACTCAAGCTGATTACAAATTAAGTTTTGTACTGAATCATTACAATTATTGACATGTGAATGCTTGTAAAATTTTATGCAGTTTTAATTCATATCGGCTAGATGCATTGCGATATAAAAATTTAAACCAGAGAAGGACAACCAAGTGCAAGCTTGTACAATCGAATGATGCCGCCTCGATTTCATGCACCTCGACTACGATAGATAGATAGATAGATAGATAGATACATACATACATACATACATACATACATACATACATACATACGTACCCTTACCCACTTTCGGGGACAGTGTTTTTTTACAGACTTGTGGGAACACCCACTTCCACGTCGAATTTTCCCATTATGATAATGGATATATATTTGCCATTACAGCAGTGTGTTATACACTCATTAATTTTTTTAAATTTTAGCGAAATGCTTGTTTATACTTATGGGGACTTTTCTTACACAAATTTGCGGGGACACAAATTTCTGAGTACGGATCTAACTTCTGGGGACATTATTTAGAATTGGGTACAGTAACAACAATTACCGACAAAAGAAACGTAAATAAATCTCTGAATCTCTTTTTTGTCTGATAAATTAAAGTAAGCGCTTTACAAAAGATTCCGGCATTGAGAAAACTTTTTTTTCAATAAAGTTAGAAGTCATTAAGACAGCGTAAGAAACAAAACAAATAAGACTATAATGAGGTTCATGTTTTGTATCTTAGTTTATTTGTTCAGACTACTTGATTTGTTCTTTATCAGATAATAAAAAAAGAAAAAGGCGGTTACTACTTCACCATCACAACATAATCTTCAATTTTTCTGCACTAAAAATATACTTGGGCTTTTTTCTATATAGTTTGTTTTTTCACAAAGGGGTGTGTTCAACGTTTCGAGCTTTGTACGTACTAAAGAGACCTCTACTGTTTGATATTTGAACAATATCTTAACTCTTGAGGAATCAAGAGTGTTCTGCATGGTTTGGGACAATGGTTTTTTTAAATACAAACGTATACAGTATAGTATAAAAAAACATAAAGCACTCGAGTACACATACGAATCGAGATCCACGGTTAACTGACTAATAGTCCCCACCAAGGTTCCAAAGTCCCTAGGCATAGCACAAAAAGACACGCTTTGAACGAAACCACATTTTATTTAAAGTACAAAGTAATTAAGACTAAGGAAACTAAAAGTGACAAAAGTCGTCCAAAGAGTTCTCAAGCGAAAAAGCAAACACTATATCATTGTACTGCTGTTGAACTAGTCTACCGTACCGTAGTAACGGTTACAAAAAAGACATCCTTCCAAATGCCTTAATGGGGACAATTCTTCGAAATTCTGATCACGCTGACATTAGCACAAATGCGGATCCCACGATCATAATCACGGCGCTGATGAAAATCGTCCTTTTGTTAGCAGAGTTCTCCAAGAGAGGAGGTAACGTATGTGGGATTCTGTGGACACTGTGATCTCCTTAACCCGGCACTCCAATGAGGGGGTCAGGGGAGAGGCGGAGATCTATTTGCACAAATTTATAACCTTTAACTTTTTTCTCTATGAAGAATCTAACATTATAGTGATTGACAAATGAAATTTTCAAAGTGGCAAAAATTCGGGACAAATTTCTGATCCATAGATACATTTTCAACGGAGATGTGCCCCCACAAGCTTTTTCCAGGTTTAGTCGGGCCGTTTGAGGGGAGTTTCCCCTTTATTTCAGCAATGGGTTGCAAAATATGAAGGAGAGTCTGGAAAAGAAAAAGTTTGAGGACAAATGCCAAACCGTGGCTCCTACGTGATGGAAGGTGTAGCTTTGGTTAGCTTAAGGTGTGGCATCCGTCCAAATAGAAAAACCTCACTAAAACTAACATTTTTCTAAAACAATCCAATGTTTAGATACAGTTTTTCCCCCTCTTAAACCTCGTCAGAAAATCTTGAAAGATTTATAAGTTTTTCTCATCCACCGATCTATTTTCCTATGATTGGGAATTGGGAATTTCTAAATATTCACTGAGCTATAAACCAAAATGTCCCGAAATTGGACAACACTAAATTGTAATTCTAGTACAGGTATTATTTTAACTTTTTCCGAAGATTGTTTGTTAATTTGACTAAATCACAAATCTGAATTTATAAAAACAAAATTTCTTGTTTAAGTATTTTTAAAAATTAAATTAACATCACTTAATGAAAATCTCCTTCCGGCCATGCACTTAATTTTCAATTTAACCTTTTCAATTTGCACCGTGTAATAAAATGTGATTGTTACCATGTTCATCTAGTATTCACAGTGATAGCAAAGCTCTTTCATTTTAAACTTTATACAAAATATGAGACATGGTTGATCTCTGGAGAATTGACTTTAATTTCAGCTAGGGAATGACAAAAATAATTTTTTCAATCAACTATATTTGCTTTGTTTGCTCAATCTGTTACGATCAAATTATAGCAAAGATTTGCAAGAACCTCAGGAGAGTTTCAGTCTGACAGACACATTCTGAGCATGCTGATTGTCTCAAGCACTATTACCATCATTGGCTTTTTCACTTTCTCGCTCAGCAAGACAAAATGCAACTGTTTCACCGATTTTTCAACTCCTCCGTCAGTACTAGTAGTGTTTGTGTTTGTCTAGTCTGTACTGAGATTTTTATGTTAAATTTCAACGGTATAGCAGGGCCGTAGCCAGCGTGAGGCAGGGGGGGTGGGGGCAAATGCCTTCCCTAAATTCTGAACCGGAAGTAATATTTTGTATATTAAAATTTTAAAAAAAAATTTTATAGTATTCTGAATCTTCTTATAATCGCCATTCAGAACAAAAAAGAAGATATTATTATCAATAAATCACGCAGATCAGTATAAATTTATTATATTATGGTCAGAAATTGGCTTTGTCCTGGGCTTGACCAAGGAAGTCACAAAGTCTGCACGGGAAATTTGTTTCTTAAAAATGCCCCCCCTAAATTTTGAGTCTGGCTACGGCCCTGTATAGCATTACATAAAAACTTTTTTGATATATTTATAACTGCATAAACGTCAAATGTATTCGAGACTCGCACGAGGAGTTTAGATTTCAGGATGAATTCAACTCACACCAGCGAGGGTTGTGGCCGTTTGCAGTTTTTCTGGAAAATATTAAGTGAAATTATCGATGTAGCTAACCCCTATTAGATCATATTTCAATCTGAAATGTCAGCTGCTGTCTGTTTTCCATGCGTTTTCTCATGTAAAATAATCTTGTACGTTTTTTGCTGACAACAGGCCATTTAAAAACATAAAAAGAGAAAATAGAACCCTTATAGAGAAAGGGTAAAAAATTATATTCTTTGAAGAGGCTAACAGTTACTTTAATTATAAGACTTCTCCTTCATTGTCTTGGCTCTGTGAATTACATTCTTAATGAAGTAATTAACATGCGCCCAAGTTCGCCTGGACAGGACACCGCTACTCTTTTGTATGCACTCTTCGCAGAGGCGTTTTCCTGGGAGCTTCTGTTGCTTTATGAACCTCCCTAGGTGTTTGAACACCTCTTGCTTCTCTTCTGAGGTCCACAGAAGATGTCCTTTCTTTTCTCTCCTTTTTTCGTGGCCTGAAAAGCAACATTAGAAAAGTCGTCTCACTATAAGCCGTTATTATAATAAAGGACTTCCTGTTTTTGTTTTTAGAATTCTCACTTGCATATACAGTGACACTTTTCCATGTCTAAAACTGAAGCGATTGTACAAGCAGCTTGATCAAGCAAGACAGTGTCCAGAATGCAAATACTAGACTGACAAAAGCCCACACCAAGAGACTTTGCTGACCATATCACCGGTGCCTTTCCAAAAACCATATGTACTACTGACACAAATGGAGTTGGTTGTTTCTGCTATCATTTCTCAGTACATTTTAAAACTATACGGTATGTCACTGCGAAGGTCTCATTAACAGCTAAACTGTAAAAATACGTGTACTTACAGTGCGCAGTCCCGTTTTTGGCCTTTCGTGGAGTCGTCTTAAGCTTCTTTCTTCGTTTTGCTAATCATAGGATACAAACAAAAACTATAATTGGTTTCTTAAATTACATTATGCAAGACCTTTAGATATTAATTGAAGCTAAACTGGTTATACTTTGTAGATTAATTGCCAGTTTTAAGTCCGATAACTGTTAATTTGCTACTTTCTAACATGCAGGTATTAACTCTGTTTCTTCCAAAAGAATATCAAAAGTTATACCTCTGATTGGTTCTTATGCAGCTTTATTATCTTTTCAGTATTTTATATATGAGTGGCAAATTTTTAACTTATGTTCAGTCAAACGCAAACAAAAATACATCATTTTGTTAAAGCTTTAATTTGTGGACCTAAGTCAAACCGGGAATATTTGTTGAACTCGCAGATGTAATTAAACATTTAAATTTCTTATTACAAATGTAACAAAGGTCACAAATGTAATAACAAACCAAGGATGAACTGAGTGCATCAAAATTGCATGAGCCCGTAAGTCGAGTGCAATCTTTTGCAAATTGAACAAGAAAAATTGTATGATTACTTGTTAATGATATAACAAAAGTTCTTGATTCTTGCTTGCTGTTGAGGTGAATAATATTTTTGTTGTTATAGCAATAAATATACTTTAAATGAACAATTTTTTCTGAGTTATGACTAATTGGCTGTTGTCAAATTGACTGTGATTACAAAGATTTGTGCTGAAATCCTGTTGTTAAAAACTATTAAAATGTAACAAACATAACAATTGTAATACGACTTTGACACAAACGTAAGGGATGACCAAATGTTATTTGCATTTGTGATTTTTGCACCGATAATTTAAGTAAAATTGAAGCATGATTGAATTTATATTTCGGTTTTTGACTCTGCAAGAATGCGAATTATAAAGTTTAAAACGTGAGACTGAAAATCCAACTAGGTGTAAATTACTGCCCTTGTGGGCACCACAAACAAGGTTTCAGATGAGTTACTGTTTAAAGACTAAAGTCTAAGATTGTGCGTATGCTTTCTGGTGAGAAATAAGAGAAAAATAACATATATAGCCCTTGGTGGGAATCGAATCCCACATTTTTGGTTTACTAGTCCGACGTGTTTTCTGGTGAAACTGGTGTTGTGGTTTTGTTACCTTAACATCACATTTAAGACCAAATCATATTACAATTATGAACTTAATTACATCCAATGATCTATGACCAAATGTTCACACATTTGCAATTCTTTTTGAAAATTTATTGAAATACATTTGTGAACTTTAAAATCAGTGTTTGACGATAAGTCTTAGCAAGTGTATGCGTAAGTGGGCGGGCCAGAGCTATGGACTTGAGAGTCAGTGTGACCTTGCATTTTATTTTTTTCTAATGCAGTTGTTATATGCTCAGTCATTATGGTCCCGAGGGAAAGCACGCTATAAATGGCAAATCTAACTAGAAAACCAACCAACCTGTGTTATTGGTTGCCAATCCTGTCATGTTTTCAGCATCTCTATCAATGCTTGCATCCGACCCTGAAAACAAAGATTTTTTTTATTTCTTTAGGAAATAAACCCTTACTTAAAAGCATGCTTCTATTTAAAGGGAAAGGCAGTCCAAAAAGAAATGCAAGGCTTTTGATATTTAAACTGTCTTTTTTGTACTAGTAGTACAAAAAGAAAATTTTCCAAATGGAAATTACAAATTTCTTATTGATGTATTCCATTATTCAGGTTTCCTGAATGTGCCATTGTGAGACTCAGATTTTGAACTGGACGTACATGCAAAACTTGCAAACCTTTTTAAGAGAAGGGAAAACATTTTCCCCAAAGTAAACTTTCAGTTGAATTTCAATTTTAAATTGTTCTTAAAAGAAACAAAAACAATTGAAGAATATTCTTGTCTGTCAAAATGCATATTCAAACCACTGATGGGTCATATATGTGCATATTCGTTCATAAAGATCTCGCACTCTATTAATAATCTCTTAATATACACGAGAAATATGAATTTAGTAGTTTAGGCAATGTCATAATCAGAGTAGGAGTATTGATTTTTACAAATAAATTAACACTTAAGTAAGAACTAAGAAGTTCTTTTAGGTTTTTCTTGAAAATTGGGCGGAAATTGAGCTGGGTAACAATGGTGCACATTTTGATATACGCTGTGTTGAGACTGTATGGAAAGAGTTCTGTTTCTTGTGGCAAAAGGTGTCTGCGGAAGTCTGGCCTTTTGATTGAAAAAGTTGTTGTGCCCGGAGTTTTAAAATGCAACGAAATGTTCAGTCTTAGCACAAACGTTTCCTATTTATATTACACTAGCAAGCTTTATAAATGATTGGTGGTTACTTAGCCAAGCCTCTAGGTCTTGTTAAACATTAGAACATATATACTGTCACATATTTTGCTGGATTTTTATGCTGGTCTTAGTTTATTAAGAAAACAAACCAACCTGTTTTATTGGTTGGCAACCCTGCCATGCTCTCAGCATCACTGTCTTCCTGATTGCTTGCATCCGACCCTGAAAAGAAAGTTTGAATGGCTAATGTCAATTCTTGCAATGAAAGCTGCATGTGCAATGTTTTATTTTGATAATTGTTGTTTTGAGACTGTATGGAAAGAGTTCTATTTAGGTTAATTTTCTTTTTAACTTTGTACACAAATTAAAAGTTAAAAACAACATATATTTTTGACTGTTAATGCCGAATAACTCAGTTAATATATACTTTCATCAGGTATAATGCCCAAAATTTCTTTGCTCAACAACTTATTTTCTGTCACTATTTGTGACAGCCCATGTGAAAACCGTCCCCTTTGAAGCACGAATTCGACAAAAATGCTGACGAACGAGGGAATGTGTCAAGACAAACACATTTGAACGGAGGCACAAACTAAGGGTAGTTTTTTTTGAACGCATGTTTGTTCTTCTCAAACATAAGTTCGTTTCTTGAAAAACACAGTTTATTTACTAAGTCAAGGGAATGTGGTTTATTATTAAGTTAAGATTATGTTCATTCCATTTACAAGCAAGGTTTGATTATTTTGTAAATTTAAGTAAATGCCAGTTGAACTTTCACTTTTTAACCACATTCTAGCGTAGTTTTTTATTTTAGTTGGTTAAACTTTGAATTACAATCAGCCTAGTAAATAAAATGTACAGTATTGCTTGAATGCCTTACATCAAATTTTCGATGAATTTCAGCAAACTTTTCGGGAGTTTCATTAGTTTCTGTGAATTTGCACGGAATTTATGGTGTGATGATTTTCACCGAAATTTCCGTGAAACTATTGCAAATTTTGCAAAACTGTGACAATAATACGGCGGATAGAAATACAGCAAAAAATCATTGTCAGTTCTTGTGTTTTAGCAGGCCAGAGTTCAAACTTAGAAAGTTTTAAATACAGTTGAACCCCGATAATTCGAACTCGGATAATTCGAAGTCCCCGCTAATTTGAAGTAAAGCTCATTCCCCTTGGTTTTTCCCCACTTTTTGAGTCATTTTACCTCGGATAATTCGAACTCGGATAATTCGAAGTCCTCGCTTATTCGAAGTAATTTCTGTCCTCTTGGACTTGCTTTTACCCCATTAATTCGAAGTTTAATTGCCATGCTGAATGAAAAACAATAGACAGTGTCAGAATGGTAGTTTAACAATGCTTTTATCCAACGCTGATGGAAGTAGATGAGGACGACGATGATGATGACCATAGAAGCCAACAGCTGCTGCGATCGATCAGTGAGGCCATCAAGGGAGCTAACGAGATTCGTCGTCAGTTGAACCAACTCACGCACATTATAGAGTAAAACACTCGTAGATCTCAGAATGTCAGAGGCAACTCACAATTGTTTGCCCTTTTTCCTAAGCATTTTTATAGCTCTTTGTTTGTTCCAATCTGAGTAATTCTTCAAAACTGTTTTGTTCAAGAAAGCGACTGATAACATTTAAAGAACGTTTAGCGACAACAAAAGGTTGAACAATGTTTGACTTTCAGTTTCACCGAGAAATTTCTGAAAAGTTGTTTCAATTATGGAAAACGAACTAAAAAATATGTTAAAAACAATCTGACTCAACAAATTGTTCATTAATATTAAGATCATAATGTAAATAAAGGTATTCAAGGGTGAAACTGGTGTATTTATACTTGACCCCCGCCGATAATTCGAAACCCCGCTAATTCGAAGTATTTTTCGTTTCCTTTGAGACTTCGAAATATCGGGGTTCAACTGTATTCTGTAAATGCTGATATCATACTTTTTTATCGTTTGAATGAGTTAATCAGCACACGCACAAAGTTCAATCTTGCTATAAAGGGTTTAATAGAAATAATTAAGTATTCTCAGTGACAAAAAGAAAAAAATACACAGATTGCCTGATTTGCCAAGTTTAAATATCACTGATAATTCCTGCAATTTGATTGCTTCCTAACATCATAGGCTCAGCATAGATTGCACTATTTTGAGTCTGTAATGGCACTATTTTGATAAATCAATCACACTGCAGATAAGGCTGAAATAGCCAATCAAAGTGCAGGAAAAAATAATGCAAACAGTGTGACATGATCAGCAAATTGCAAAATTTTGATGTTTTTCCTTAGAATCTTTTTTGAACGATGACTCCTATCTTCTACTAGCAGAAGATGAGCTGTTTTATTCTGATGATAAACTTCCTTTACAATCAATTTGTTTTATTCTGATGATAAACTTCCTTCCTTTACAATCAATTTACTGGACTTAGACCCTGACAATTAACCTGAATCTGGCACTTCCTCTTCTTGCAATTGTGTAAACAATTGAAACAGTTTCTCCCATCAGTTCAACCACAAATCCTAAACCTGACGAGTTGATCTTTCCTGTGGTTACCAACAATGATATAGAAAAGCTGAAGTCCATAGCCTTAAAACCGAACACAAGTCATTCAACCAAGAAATGGCTGTCTGTGTTCAGAAAGTGGTAGGTGGTAACTAAACAAACTCTTTTGAAAACTTAAGAGGCTTTTTACTTTGAAGAGACATTTGGTTTGTATGTACTGAGAGTTCCATCAGATGCATTTTCCTGTTCATGTACACTGCACTGATATAATCACGTGAACTATTTGTTGGTTCATTGTCGTTTTCCACTTCCGGAATGAAAATGTTGTAATTACCTGTAATATTGTCTGTTTGTTTGGCTTAAAAGAGATTTCAGAATGGATATAATTAATTGGTAATTGAACTGATTGGAGTTATAATTTTGGTCTAAAATCATACTTGTGACTTCAAATCAAACTCGCGCTGCGTGGTCGTTCAATTTCGAAATCACGGGTATGATTTCCGACCAAATAGCACTCCACTCAGTTCAAATACCATTATTAATTAACTATGACGATTTTAATCTTCTGTTTTGATCTGATAATAGCAAAGCATGTTCCTTGCAATTATTGATTAGTGAGCTCCATAGTTTTTTGTTTGGAAAGCATGCTTGAGTATTGACGTTACCTGTGCTTTAAACTTGATGCTTTAAGATGAATTGTTCTCATGGGAGTTTGTTGGGCCGAATCACTAACCGGCACATCAAAGTATGGCATTGATGCCACATTTCTTAAATTTTGTTGGCAAGTTTAAGTGGTGCTTAATTCTGTTTTCTTCGAACTCAGTGCTGTGTTTCGTAAAAGTTTTGTGTTCTTGTCACACTCTTAGCTAGGTGGAATTTTTGAGTTGTTTACAAACCCACTGCTGACTTTTTTTAATCCAGTTATTGCATTCTTTTTGGATGCAGATATTGTGTTCCTCTTGAACGCAGTTATTGCATTCTTTTTAACTCGGTTCTATATTTCTTTCGAACTTGATGAATTAAATGCAGATGAACTCACCAAGGTGTGAACACGAATGCAGGCAAGCGAACGCTTCATTTTTTCAAACGTAGGTGTGCTTTTGCTATTGTTTATAATTGCCCAAACACACTTGCATTCTTGCTTCAAAAGGGTCGGTTTTCGCACGGACTGTCACATTTGACAAATTACTGAAAGCAAGAATGAGTACGTATGTTTATTGCATTATCCACTTTCAGCTTTTTCAAATTCAATTTTCAATTTCTGCCAATGGAATATAATTGTATTGGTCTTAATTTAATAAGAAAACAAACCAACCTGTTTTACTGGTTGCCAACCCTGCCATGCTCTCAGCATCACTGTCTTCCTGATTGCTTGCATCCGACCCTGAAAAGAAAGTTTGAATGGCTGATGTTACTGTCATGAGAATATCTGAAAAGAGTTCTATTTGCTGTGGCACAAACTGACAGGGAGTCCAGCCTCTGAATTGAAAAATTTGTGATACTTGGAGTTATTGCAATAAAATTTCAAGAGCACAAACTTTTCTAATTTCCATTAGACTAACTTCATAATTGATCAGTGATACTTAGCCGAGCCTCTAGGTCTCGTTGAACTTAAGGAGAAGTCCTGGTCTACTTTTTCCAGAACATGATTCTCAACATTTTGAAAAGACTGCATTTCTCACATTTTTGTTGAGGTTAGTTTTTTTATTACGCAAAAGTAAAAATGTCATATTTTGTCACTGGATACATTTGATACAACAAAAAATTGATTGTAAACAGTGTGTTTCAGGGCCTTCCATTAAACGTCTAAAATTGCATCTGAAGTTTTGCATTTTCGCAATGATAACAACCTGTAAAAACATTTGAAAGAAATGATTATGTTGTGGTTCAAATGATTTTTAAGCCATTTTTGTTAGGACATGAGACTAGCTTTTTCATAAATACGTACCTTCACCAGGAGTCATATCCAAACTGATATCGTCCAGGGACATTCCTGTGAAGTTGCCCACTTTTCCTTGATCTACAGCCGTAAGCAGTTTTCCGACTTTTGTGAGTTCTATTGTGGAATGGTGGAGTCTGTAGAACTCACGGTGTATTCTGATGTCATGACCCATATGGCGAGCCAGCCAATCTAGTTCTTTTTCATCTAGGTCCATGACCTGCGACACAGTTGCAATATACTTTCTAAGTCGGGTCGAGGTGATTAACTCGGGATGTTTTAGTGAGATCTTTTCATTTGTTGTTATCTTGCGCAGTGTTTCACAGAACCTTAAGTGGGTAAGTGAAGTTGGTTTTGCAAAAACGTATGGGTTTAGTTTGCTTATTCCCACTGTTTCCCTTTTGTCCATTAAAGTATCGACTGCTTCTTTTGCCTCGGGTGTCAAAATGATGGGGACTCTGTTGCCTCGTTTTCCTCTCAGCTCAACCATATCAAGCATGTAAATGATGAAAAACATTTAAGGTGTAAGAATTTAAACCACCCAATAGCTAACTATCCTGTATTACAGATGCCATTTGGTAAAATATGAACCTGTTTTGCTTGACATCGGAAAACATCAGGTACAAAGGGGTTAAAAGGTTCAGTTTTTCTTTTCTTGTTATACTGAAAAATCTTTACAAGAAGAAAAGTACCATAGCTGTAGATGCCAGGCTTTCTGCAACTAGGAGCTCAAAAAATCTAAGACTTTTTCGAGACTTCAATAAGACCCAGACATGGAGCATTTAAGACCTAATTATTTTCCTTCAAACTTTTATTCAGAAAATACTTTGTCAGCCACATTTTAAAAACATTTAACATATTCACTGGTACTTTTACTAGAATTTTGATTCTTTTGCTCTTAAAGTCTTGATTTGGTTGGATTACTAAACAAAAATGTGAAAAAATGTGGATATATTTATCATGATTTTAACTTTATCACTAGAAACAGACAGAACCTCAAGAAGGCCACACGCCCAGTTCCCTGTTGTATGTACTCTTCTGGTTTGATATGTATTTTTGAACTCTAATGTACCAATAAACAAAGATGTTTATTCAATAGTTTTATTTACCTTTCACACAGTACTTTTTCTACTGGCTGAAGGTTGCCAAACACATCACCAGTGACAGCTTCACTCCAGTTGGGTCGCTCTTTGTAGTTTTTCACGAGAAGTTTTGTGGCTTCGCCCCCTCGTCTCTTATTAAAGATGACGCACCTGGTGACAGTGTACTCTGCAAGCTGAACCCATAGCTGCAGACTTGGTTCCCTTTTCAGCATTTCAGTCAGTCTCCCCATGTTTTCCATTAAGTGGGTTCGTAGCTGCTTAAGATCGCTTGTTAGTGGCAGAAGTTCGATTTTATTGAACTTTTTTCTTGCTAGTTCGCCAAGAGAGTGATAAGAGACAGAAGAATTCCACTCTGCTTCCATCAGCTGGAGAAAGTTCTCTTGGTTCTGTGTGCTAAGTTTATTTCTTAAAGCCTGGCCTTTCAGGATATAAAGGCACTTTTTCAGTGAATACCCTAGTTTCAAAGCCAGAGATGGAATGCCAACAGTTTTTCTGGTGGCTTTTTCTTCAAATCTACACAGGGATCTAACAGCAGCTACCACGTCATCAAAATTTTCAGGTGTTAAAAACGTTTTCAGTTCGTGATTCTTTTTGGTAAGCTTTTGTAGCTCTAATAATAATCTAGCAAGTTCTCGCATGCTTTGAGATGCTTCTCTCGATCTCTCCTGGCCCACACGCTCAAGTTGACTCTGTCCAAACTTGCTAATGAGCCAGTCTGTACGTGCCACTACTGTGATCTCATCTGATCTCATGATTGATTTGAGAGTGAGGAATGCCTTGCTTTCATCTGATTTCAGTTGGGAAAGCAAAAGAATTCGGCTTTCCTGTTGGATCGTACGATAACCTACCTCTTCATTTTCATCATCGTCATTTCTCACCTTGCTGTTACGAAAGTTGCATGTCTTATTGTGTTTCCAGAGGTCAATTCTTTTGAAAAAGCCAAGGCAGCTGGGACATGGAAGAAAGTCTGAAACGTTTAGGTTTTCATTCTCTGTGGGTCTCCTAACTGGTATAAAAGGACCTTTTTTTGTTTCAATTACTTTTATGTTGTGGTGGTAATTGCCACGGAGACGAAGCCTCTCCAGCTCCCTCTGTCGCTCTGATGATTTCTTTGGATAGCTCAAAGCTTTGCAAACCTCAGCTTTGTCTTTATGTACTGTCATATAGTGGCGTGCTATTTTTGCTACCATTTTCTCGCAGTAATAGCAGGCTTTCTTCTTATCATATACTCTTGTTGAATCTTCAGTTTTGGTCACAGACTGAACAAAAACAACTTAAAAAAAAATAAAGTAGATTATATTAATAATATAGTCCAAAACAATGTAAAATGGAACTTAATCTAATATAAATGTAGTTTAAAATCCGTGATGCACGATTTAGGAATACCTTTTTATTTGTTTTACCTTATTCCCTGGGGTAGCGGAATAAGCATTTTAATTGTGTAGCCAGCTCTTGTACCTGTAATAGCTATGTTCATGTATAATAAACAATAAGAGAATGGAATAAGAGAGTAAGCAAATCTGATGTGAATTTTTCTTCTGATTTTTTAAAGCATAGCCAGAGTAACTGACTAAGCTTTTGTGATTTTTCTAAAGCACAACCGAAATAATGGAGTAAGCTGTGTTGTGATTTTTATAAAAGTTAAATATATAGGTGGAATAATGGAGTAAGCTTATTCCATTTAGATTTTCCAAAACTGAATCCGTTTTGAGTTACCAAACATGTTTCAGTATAGTTGATTTTATAGAGTACAAGTAACTTTTTTGAGTTTCATTTGTTATTTACAGGTTTTTAAAGAATTTGCAGCCAATTTTTACTTTGAAACTTTTGTTTGTAAGTCTTCTATTTTTCTAAAATTCAAAATGGAAATTGTAATTATTGAAATCTTAGCTTGTATGTTACAATGTGTGTTAGCACTTTGAAATAGATTTTGGCTGGTCCTGCTTGGTTTCCGTAATTAGATTTTTCAAAAAAATAGCTGAACAACTGAAAACAACTTGGTCTTCGGTTTAGGCAACTGTACAGACACAATCTTGGGATGTTTCTTCTGCTTGCTCTCATCTTTAGCCACAACTTTCTGAATAAATTATCTTGTTGTGCTTGTCTCAGTATTTGGTGCAAGCAGACTTAATTCATTATTCTATAAAAAACAGCACTGATGCAGTGAAAGCCATTGTAGTTTGGATTTTCGTTGAGAGTATTTTGTCAAAGGTCTGTTCCCCTAGTGGGAATACTTTAAAAAGCTCAGATGAGAATTGAAAATTGCTCAGAATAAAGTTAAACTGCATCACATCAACAGTTTGCTTACTTCACTGTGGAAAAATGCATAATAAAATAAAAAAATATGTTCCTATTTCGCACACAATATATTTAAAATGTTAAGCTAGCTATATTAGTATATAGTTAGATTATGTTAAAGTATACATACTGTTGAATGTCAATCTGACAGTTAAATACATCATGATAATTATCAACCCAAGGAAGGAAAACATCGTTAACAAATCCAAGAGACCTGTAATTTTTTGATAATTTATTTACAATTTATAAATATCTACAGTTGTAAATCTTTTTCATAACATGATTATGACTTGAAGTAAAGTCAAAATATTGTTATAAGACTAGATTCCTTTCTTAATCCAAAATTCAGATTCATCAACAATGTTTTCATTCCCCGGGTGGACAATTGTACATGTGATATGATGTATACATAGGCTGTACAGTATATTTTTCATTTCTGTTTTTTTGTTTTGTACTTTTTGTTAGTAAAATCAATTTTAAATCTGAAGCAAGATAAGTGGTATTTTGGCAGGTATCTTTAATTTTCATGTCAAACACTGCATGTTTTTTAAACTTGTTATCAAATTTGAAGTAAGAAAATTTTCACAGCAGAGAAACATTTCAACAAGAATTTTAGTAGCATCATTTTTTGTCGTCATTTTTTACTTGGTTATTTTTTAGTTACTACGTACTGTTATTTATGGCGTTATATCCCCGCCAAAATTCATGTTTTTTGTGCGACATGCAAGTTTTAAATTCGACATTCAAGTTTTAAATTCGACATTCAAGTTTTAAATTCGACATTCAAGTTTTAAATTCGACATTCAAGTTTTAAATTCAACATTCAAGTTTTAAATTCAACATTCAAGTTTTAAATTCAACATTCAAGTTTTAAATTCAGCATTCAAGTTTTAAATTCAATATTCAAGTTTTAATCTGAACAACGATCAGTGTACCTTTACGGCCAAATGAAATTTAGAAACTTCATTTCTTATCGTCGAATTCGTTACATTTAAGGGGAGTTTCGGCATCAGTTTTTGGCATTTCGGTTTGAAACTTTGTTTTTGTCATTGAATTTGTTTTCTAACCGGCAGAAAATAAATAAAATTATTTCGCTAAGTTCTGTAACTTTCAGCCCGTGCTTTTATTAGATACTTCCGCCATGTGAATATATATATTTTTCTCAATTCGTCCTTTGATTAGCCAAGGACTGCACTGTAAGCAGCCCTTTGGCATTGGTCTCGATCACTTTCCTCTTTCCTCTTTTAGCTTTTAACTTTTGGCTTTCTACTTTTCCAGCGTAAAATTTGAGTCGCTCTTACACGTGAGTTAACCAGAGAGTAAGATTGGCTTATCGCTGTGCAAGCACAGGAAAATAATAAGTGTGGTCTCCATCTATGGCGGGCAGCATGATCACCGTTAGCTTCAAAGGGAAACGCGTTGGCCTTTTGAAGTGAAAAGCGTAAAGCGAAAAGCAAAAAGCGTAAAGCGAAAAGCAAAAAGCGAAAAGCTTTTAATGTTTAATTATTTATAAGTTGTTGTGATCTACAGAGATACCACCGATATGAAGAATTTGGTTAGCCTTTACATACCATTTATTAGTAATAAACGAATTATTAACAATCATGGAATGAGTATAGTTCCAATCTGTATGTACAACCGATATAAATAATTTGGTTAACCGTGAGACACAATTTATTAGTAGCATGCAATTATTGATAATTACTGTATGAGTTTAGTTCCAGTCAGGATGAGCATTGCGTACCTTGAGGCGGGAGAGGATCTTTATCAACTGCAGTCACTTGTTTCGTGTTTTGGCTTTTCTCTGTAAACATAAATTGATAGTTTCTAAGTGATGATCCATAGAGATCCCATGCACACTAGATATGAAAAATTTGGTTAACCCCTAGACACCATTTATTATTATACTAACTTTGGCGAGCATTGTGGCGTATTATCCGGGCTCTAACGGACATTTTGGCGGACTCTAATATATTAGAGCCCGCCGCAAGAACACAACTTTCATTAAATAAATATCCGCGTTTCTGATGTAGCAAATTGTTCTTGTTTTTGTGCTAAATGCTCTCCAAAGTTGTAATAATAGTAATGTAGTTGATGTTCTCGCTGCGCTCGGGCTAAAATAAGCCTGAGTCGGGCCCAAAACATATTTACGCCCGCGAACATCAACTATATTGTTATATTAGCATACAATTATTGATAATTATTGCATGAATTGAGTTCCAATCAGGATGTGCCTTACGTACCTTGAGGCAGGAGAGGATCTGTAGCAACTGCAGTCACTTGTTTCGCATTCTTGTTTTTATCTGTAAAGATAAATTGATAGTTTATTTATAAGCTGTTGTGACCTACAGAAATACCACAGATATGAGGAATTAGGTTAACCTTTACATACCATTTAGTAGTAATATATGATATTAATCATTAACATTGACGGGATGAGCTTAGTTATAATCAGCATGTATACTGCTTACCTTGAGGCACGAGAGGACCTGTATCAATTGCAGTCACTTGTTTTGGCGTCTTGCTTTTGTCTGTAAAGATAAATTGTTAGTTTATAAGTTGCTGTGATCTACAGAAATACCACAGATATGAAGAATTTGGATAGACTTTAATTTAGACACCATTTATTTTTGTTTTTGCATCTCAGGCCCTGTTCACACTATACCGGATAGCTATCGTACCGTCGCGAAAACCTATCCGGTATAGTGTGAATGTAGTCTCATATCCAACTTGCGCTCATACGATAATTGTTATACACACCTTGTGACGTGTCAGTGAAATAACGCATATATCAAATTTTAAGCTACAAGCAAAACGAAGTTCCACCTTTCGTAACACAAACCATAGAGAAGCCGTAAGATGAAAATTACTATACATATATGTACAAAATTCTAAATACATGTTAATTCACAAGCAAACAAAAAAGGTTATAAAACGTAAACTGTATTGAATCGAAATCTAAAAGAAAAAGTTACGTGATCTATTGTCGTGTTTTAGAAACTGAAATGCAATTCTATAACCTACCTTTCCTTTGAGCATTATCATCGCTATCAGTATCACTGTCTTCGTTCAATGAACTAATACGATTCTTCTTAAACACTATAAAACACACATAATGTAATTTGGATTAACCGTTAAGCCGATGTTTACCGGTGTTAAGTTGCTACAGAACCACGTATAAATGCGAAAAAAATATAATGGAACTTTTATATTACGGGACTGAAGTACTTTACAAGATGAATGCAGTTTTAATACGTACGTTTCCGTGGAATAATGTCATCATCATTGTCACTTTCTTCCTCGCATGGTAGAATTCTTTTGAAACGTTTCTTCCCAAAACCTGAAATTTTTCATTATAAAATTTACCTAGCGCTCACAACCAGACACACAAATTTCATGGAGAGTCCAAAGCATTGTGCTACGTACGTTTTTCTTGACCAAACTCAAACTCGTCTTCATCATCAACTTCATCAACGTTCCACGGTCGTTGTGAGAAACATTTTTCCCCAAATACTGAAAATTCATTCAAATAATATACTTTAATTGTAAGCAATCAAGATCAGAACCCATGATATTTAATTATAACTGCATTAATGTGGTTTATGATTGAAATAAAGAAAACGTTTTAATTTCTCTAAAAATGAACATCATAAAGATTTCTGAACAGACAATAACTATAATGTTGCTGAAAAAAATAGCATAATAGTTGTTGTTCATCAGCAAGATGCCTAATTTGCGTGCAATTTTATTTTCTTACATGTTATATGTTCGACACTATAAACGATAAGGCTCAATGACCGATATGTATGTATTACCGAGTTACATTAATTGTATTTAAAACCAGTGAATAAAAACGTCTTAAATACAGGGCCATACGGAGCGGGGAGCCTAAAATAGCTACGTACAGCCCTGGAATATAATATATACATACCTTTATGGCAAATCCGGTTTTGTTTGGAGTATGTGGAGCTCTGATCCTAAGATTATAAGTAGCACGACTTAATTATGGTAATAATGATTACAGGTTCAACCGAAAGTAAAGAAAATTGTTTATTAAAGGAGAACTGAACCCTAAAATTATGAAACGTTGTTTAAGCTGTGCGCCGAGCTGTTAAAAACAATTTGATATTTTGCAACACGAACACAATGCATTTGCTTAGCGGCTCAATATATCAGCGGTTATTTATAACGTAGGTTATGATATTAGGATGATTAAAATGAGTAAAAAAATATGGTTGTTGTACAGGCTTTTAGCTTCTATTAAAGAAAGAAACTTCACAAGACCTACATTGCCCCAAGTAATGTCAACATTTCGTAGCCAACTAACATATTTAAATAATGAATATTATAACCTACGTCATTTCAGACCGCTGACATTCTCATTTGCGATCACAGTTTCAAACATTTTCTTGAGTCTTGAGAGTTTTCTTCATCTCTATATTTAATTAATTTTTCAATGTAATTCTCCTAATTTAAAAAATGAACTTCACAGAGTTAATCTACAATACAAATCGATTGAAACAAAAATAGGTTAGTTCTAGCATTCAGTTCCCATTTTAAAAAATATACCTACAAATAGTTAAACTCACATCCTGCATATTGATTGGCTATTCTACTAAATAACCTACTATTATAGTTGAGTATAAAAGATGTCAGATCACGTTTTGCTAGAATATCAGAAGATTTCATCGCTAATACTAGTAGTATTTAGCTAGGCGGACGTGGTTGGAGCAGTTGGTAAGATCTCTGCTTTCCAACCACAAGGTCCCCAGATTGCCGAGATTTGAAATATTTGTGTGACTTTCTTTTACGCCTAAGCCAACTTAGCTTTCAATCTATTTGTCCATCCGGGATAGGTACTGAAATGAGTACCATCCAGGGGGAGTTAAAGACTCTCATCCGCTGCACTACGTACAGAAACCGAAGATAAGCGCCGGCCCCATGCATGAGCCACTAGGCTCGTATAAGGATTTAGCTAGCTAGCTACAACTAGTAGTTACCGTTAAGTGCCAACAAGCACTTTCAAAACTGCTGAAAATATTAGAATATCGAGATTGTGAACCATAATTTTTTTTTTTTATTTTTTTTTTATTTTTTAACTTTAAATAGCTTATAAATAAATTTCATACTCTGTTGTAATAAAATTCATTATTAAATTTTCAACCTCGGATATTGCGTTTCTAGCGTTCTGATTGGTTCACTCAATCTCGGTTATCAGCTCGTACGTATACCGAATGACCATAAATTTATATGGAAACTAACAGGAAATCTTGTTTATCAATCTATTAAAAGCTTTTTGCTATTTTCAAGTATCGAAGGGTTCGGAAAACTCATGAAATTTGATAAAACAATTATTCCATTCGCGCTTGTTGGATATCAAATGATTATAGCCACAACTCGGCGCTACGCTCCTCGTTGGCTATTTACCATCTCATATCCAACGCGCGCTCTTGGAATAATAGTTAAATAATATAATTTGGGAAAAAATGCTGGTTTACACATTCGATTTAAGCATACATTAACTAGTTGAACAAGTTTGCATTTAACTTTAGTGTAATCGGACTGAGTTCGATTCCCATTGTGATCTTTCTTTTTTTTAAGTTTTTATCTCTTTTCTTTCTGTTTTTTTTTATATAGAATTTTTTCTTATTTGTTCCTTTTCTTTCCTTTTTTCGATAAAAATAAAAACACGTGTGACAGAAATAGCTTACCACCGTAAATTAGTTTGTTGCCGTGAAACAAACACAATAATCTTTCCCAGACTTTGTACATACTTTAAAATTGCAATTCCAATTTGAAGACCTGCAAGAGCTCTAGAAACACGCTCCGCATTGAATAGACAAGGCTCATGTCCTGTTGTGCTCTTGGCACTACGTCATTGCGGTTACGCTCTGATCGAGAGTTTTTCTGCCTATAACCCTATAATCTGCCGCCTCGCGAGCTCGCGTCTTAGCTCGCTTGCTCGTTGGCAATAACTTGCAGATTCTGTTTTGACCAATCGGTAAGTATATACTATACAACAATTAGACCTCTTGACCTTATGAAAATAGAGTTTGAAAAGTACACTCGGCTCAAGGACTCGTGCGCTATTGAATCGTAATCCATTCGTCCTCGAGGTTAAATTATTAACTATGACATGTTAAAATGTTAAACTTCAATGTTGTGTCGACGATGTTAAATGCACATTTTAATTATTCTATGCAACTCCTGCGTATGCCCCAAAGAGATAAAACTGTGAGGTTCAATTTAAAATAGTTGATTGAATACTGTTTAACAAATTGTTGAATATTCTAGATGTACTTACAGCTAGGGCTTTCTGTACAGCGGTGTTGCAGATTGTATCTGTTTCCGAGTCTCCGTCTGATTCGAAAATCATTTCTATTGATATTGTTAAAAACATGAGAAAGAATAATGTGCTGTAAACCCGTTTTAACAAATTCGATTAAAGTTTTAGTTGGACAGGTTAATCCGAATAATTTAGTCGATTTTCGCTTATGACAACTGTTTTTAAACAAATAAAGGAAAAGTTAGCCAAGTTGGTTAGTCGCCAGTCTAACGTGCGGGAGGTCTCGGGGTCGATTCCCGGCCGGACCAACACGCAGGGTCTTAAAATAATTGAGAAGAAAGTGCTGCCTTTGCTCTAACATCTGCAAATGGTTAGACTTTCACGTCTTCTCGAATAAGGACGTTAAACCGTAGGCCCTCGGAGAATTCTGTGTTTATGTGTGAATGTTTGTCATGTGAAAAGTCTCCATCCACCTATGAGTGGTAAAGATGGTGTCCCCAATTAGTAGGCCTTTCGCCGGCTAAAGTATATTGACACCTAAATAAAGATATTATTATTATTATTAATACTGAAGTTGAGCTTTTCCGAAAAAATAAGCAGTGCTTCTTCCACTTTTGAAGCCGTGGGACCTTGATGCGAGATCAGATCCATAAATTCAAAACATTTCTCGAAGTACTTAGGAAGACATGAATCGCAGCTGTGTAAATGTTCATAAATGTGAGACGCCTTATTTGTTTGGTGTTTCAGATCAAATGTTGGTAAAAAAGTTAATTCTTAAGATTTCAAAAAGATTTTCATGTTAGATTCCAATACCTCTAGCAAAGGCATTATGGGCCCGACATCTAACGTCAGCCTGTTGTCCGCTCCATACACAACAGAAGTTTTTTCTGCCTTGGTGTTGTTCAATCTCGGCCCTCGTACACTGAGATCCAGCCGGCCAAGCATACTTACAGTCGATACAGCTGAATGAGGTTCACTCGATAAGTTGAATAAATCCTCTACCGGTCCATTGATAGCCGCACTACTAAGGCTGTATTTCAATCCAGTGATATGCAACTCGCCCATACAGCAAGGAATCACAACGAGTCGTGCCTAATATTTCAAAAACATTAATCAAACAATCGTAACTACTATAAGTAATCAAAGTCATTTGAGAAATAAAACATGTTCTCCGTGCCTTCATAGCCTGGCGAAAACCGAGGCAAAAGCTTGGGAGAATTCGAGAGCAAATCGAGAAAGCCGACACAGTCAAGGGTTTCCACCTGCTAGAGAATCCTCATAAGCTTTGCCGAGGTTTTCAACAGGCTATGGAGGCCTTTTATAGAATTATTTTCAGTCTTAACAAAGGGAAAGATGATATATATTGCTCACGTCATTTTCGTGCTTCACTGTGCTACAAAAACACACTTGTAGACCAATCAAAACCTACGTAATATCCAAATTATTTTATAAAGATTAATTAATGTAAAGCGTTTGATCTTCATTAACAGCTCATAACGCGCTTAAAACAAACACCAATACAAAACTGAGGTAAGGATAACTATAAATATATAAATATACCTAATAATAATAATAAAATAATTATCATGTTAAAAATAATAATAACAATAGTAACAATAATAGTTCCTTTGAAAGCACTGAAAGCTACAAAATGATGTTTAGTGACAACTGCAAAACAACAAAGCCACAAGTTTCAAAAGGAAGTATAAGTCCATTGGTTTTGAGTCGAATATTTGATTATTTAAAACTAAACTGGTTCAGTGCATAGCACTCGATCAGAACCCTCACTATTTACCTTCCTCCAGCGAAATGAACATGGGAATAATATTTTTATGCAAATTTCTGCTCAAAGTTAATAACTTGTATTACTTTCATATTGTACACCACTTACAGGCTTTCGCTCGTGTCCAGCAACTGCAAAGTTCTTGATAACTTCTGTTTGGACTAAATCTTCATGTGCTTTTAGCTGTTATGTGCAAACAGTACAACATAAATCTTTTTAAATGATAACTTAGTTTTAAATAATTCTTGTTTATAAAGTATATGATATTCCTAAAAGAATGCTACGTCTTTTACCTGTATATCATATCATATCTACCATAACATCATAAGAAACAGACCTATTTTTATCCAATGCTGCTGCTGTGATAGAAAATGAAGATACCAATTAGCATGTACACATACCACATTTGAAAATGACTCTTTCCTCTCCTCTCTGTCGGGGATGAATTTCCAAAGCAAACACAAATTGCTCAGATTCAAAGGAACTTTCAGTGGATTATGGAAAACAACTTCAACTCCAACTGGTTCTACGGGAAGAAGTACTTCAGTTAATCTTCAGTTTACGACAGGGTTCGAAATTAACTTTTTTAGGCAGGCGCCAACTGGCGACTGGGATTCTTTTTTCAGTCACCACATGGAAAAATGTGGACGCCAAAAAGTGTCAATAAAAAGTTATCATTATTTGTAGTGATGCAGCCCAACTTTAGCTACAAAATCAACAATGTTCTGTTTCAATGTGTTTCAATTATTTTAATCGATTTGGTTTAAAATCAAAGTTATTGTTTGTATAATTATCGTGGTATGAAATAGTTTAAAATTGCCCGCTGGCGACCACTTGTGAAATTCTGGTCGCCAGTGCAACATTTTTAGTTGCATTGGTGACCAGGAAAGCACAATTTCGGATCCTGTACGAACATGAAATACTCTCACTATTAATTTATTGTTTATATATTCCTATTCATTTTTTTAATTTTCACTGCTTGATTATGACTTAAGTTTCATTTTATTATGTTGAACATTTTATCGCAATATGTTTTATAGTGAAGTTATTTACAACATCCCTTCTTAATAAATAAATTTACCTCTCATATAACATAAAGGTTTACTACTGTTGTTGGTTTGCCAACTGAGGCAAGGAACATGCGACTGGAAAGATGGCGGTAATGGAGTTACATTGGCACACTCGTAAGCATCTTCTTCCAGATGTCGCCATCGAGTAGTCACCTTTGGATTGTAAGTTTGATCAAAAGAGTACAAACCAAGGACCATCCCAAGCTTGTTTGTGTTTCTGTGTTCTGTACGACTTGAACCAGTATCTGATGAAGGGGTGCATTTGGCAGCCACGCCCTGCAGTAAGTGGTGCCTGTATGACAATATGACTCTAGTTGCATTTGACTCGAGTACGGGTAACGGCAAAACAGGTAACTTTTCATGTCCTGCATCAGTAATTTTATCTTTCGATGCACCGTTCTTCTTTTCCATTAATTGCTTTAAAATAACAAGAAAAACACGAAAATGAGCAACAAGCACAAAAAAAACTTTGATCTGATTAAATGCAAGTTTCACCAATGGTTTTAGAAGTAGAAAGGGTTGCCACAATTTACTGGATGTGAAATTCAAGGACTTTCCCATGACTTCCTAGGACCTTTCCAAGCAAATTCAGGAGCTTCTTTATCAACTAAAAAGTAAATGCTTTACACTTAATTTTCAAACATCAGTTCAACAAAACACACACTGTATTAACAAGGTTTATTATTTGGCTTTACTAAAAAGGCTAAATCTTGACAACAAAAAACAACCAATGACAGACTACTTTTGGACAAAAATCAGGAATCTTAAAAGTCACGGCTTTTGTTTTACAGCGCTCTCAAGACAAAAATATTTTAACAAACAGCTTGTTGTTATTATTTTTAGAAATAAAGAAATAAAGGTTTTGCCCAATCCAAGATTTTCAGGACCATGGTCCAAATTCAGACTTTCCAAGGCCTTTTCCCCCTAATTCCAAGACTTTCACGGATAGTGGCAACCCTGATTGGTGAACCTACCTCTTAACTTAACTCTCACTGCAAGTAATTGAGATTACCTTGTAAACGAAAAGAAACTCCCGAAGGTAAGAAGCCTGTTGCTCAGCAGGCTGCTGGTTCTCGTACACCAACAGCTGTCTGAAAGATTGCTGTGCATCTGCGAGCTGCCGCAAGTTAAAGGACTGTCGACCAGTGGTAAAGTTTATGTGATCCTAGGGCAAAAGAAATGGTTAAAACAAAACAAAATTAGAGGAGGTATGTCATAATGATCTTGTTGTTCTGGGTCGATTTTTCACTAAAACCGTTATTTAATTAGTGGTTCTACTCGTGCATAAAAGTTCCCGATATACTGTAAAAAGAATATCTAATGAAAAGTTTTAAAAAAGAGCAAATCATAATAAGTTTTTTTGTTATTTTTTGCTGAGTTAGCATTAAAACTTGAAAAGCTTGGTCTAACTTTTTCAAGTTTCAATCCATTTCCATCCTTGCCATCTGTAGCAACAAATGAGGGCAAATAGAATAAACGTCATAATATAGTCTTAAATAACAAACCTATACCACCATTTCTGGAATTCAGTTGAGGGCAAGACATATTTGGGATTTAAGAAAAATGCTAAAATATCATAACAATAGCGTTTCAATCCATTTCCATCCTTGTCATCCGTAACAGCAAGTGACAGGAAACAGAATAAACGTCAAAATATAATCATAAATAACAAGCCTAGACCACCATTTCTGGAATCCAGTTGAGGGCAAGACATATTTGGGATTTTAAAAAGATACTAAAAAAGTAAAATAGCGTGACATAGCCTCCTTGAGTTTAATCTTTGACTGACAAATACTACTAACAATTTGCATTAACATTTCTCTGTCTCACCTCAGCCAAAGTCCACGATTTGTCCTTGTAAACCTCTAGAGCTTGTTTGTAACATCGTAATGCGTGCTTTCGCTAAAAAAAGAAATGAAAATGATCAACATTACTCCATCCCTGTTCCACAAAATATTTTGGGTATAGCAAACTCCAGGCTATTAAACCTTTTTCGGATAAAGCTCATAGAAACCTGAAAACTTGGCAGTGACTGATACATGGTAGATATCCTATTTAGTTTGAAAGTGAATGTTGTTATTCATCAAGATTCGATTCAAGTGAGGAACTCTTTCCTTAAAACAAGTTGACTATTTAACTTGAGCAGCGAGCGAGAAATATTAGTTTTGTATGGTTGTTGATTCATTCCTCCGCT
>JAOBAY020011945.1:0-15115 GCA_025331085.2 Zoanthus sociatus | reverse complement strand
TGACGATGTTGATGATATTGATCATGATTATGGTTGGGATGCTGATGATGACGGTGGTAATGACTGTGAAGATAAAGTGATGATGATGATGATGGTGGTGGTGCTTGTGATGATATCATGATTGTGGTTAGGATGATGATGTTAATGATTGTGAAGATGAAGGTGATGATGATGATGATAATGACGATGATGGAAATGAAAAGATGATTACGCTAATGATTATGATTGTGAAGATGATAATTGTGTGGTAATGATATTGATGATGAACGAGTGACGATGTTGATGATATTGATCATGATTATGGTTGGGATGCTGATGATGACGGTGGTAATGACTGTGAAGATAAAGGTGATGATGCTGATGATGATGGTGCTGTTGGTGGTGGTGGTTGTGATGATATTGAACATGATTGTGGTTAGGATGATGATGATGATGATGATGATTTCAAAGCTACAGCAATGTGTTTAAATGTCGCCCCATTTCCTGACTGTAATGTTGTCATGGACTAGCTGTATTATTCATAAACCTGGAAATCCTCTGAAACCCGTTTGATTATCTTGTCGTCCATCAAAAGGTTCAGTACGAGTCTTTTTAAAGTCCTAGGGACAAACCAATGATGCAATGATAATTTGAAATAACCATTACCTTGAAATGAACGTGATGACAGATAATATTGTTAATGATTGTGGTATACACCGGCATTTATAAAAGCTTCAAAGTCCCTATATCGCCTATTTTTTATCTTTCAGATAAAAGGTAGAACCTTTATTAATATTAAATTTCGAAACCTACGTTTTTTGAGTGTTGAAACGTGCAACAGCTTTTGGACTGAACGTTTTTGACCGAACATTAAAAATTTGCCATTATGAAGTCCTGATGTGTTGACGTAAGAGAACGTACTTGTTTATGCAGCTTCCGGTTGAATACTAACACTGTCAACACAGCAATTTCTTCGTTTATAGTTTATAACAGAGCGAAAACCAGAGAAATCCAGTTTTAAGTTCTTTGTTTGTCACATTTTTCTTTGTAAAACACTAATGACGTTGAAGGAAGTAGCAGTACATCACACTGAGTACCAGTCCCCTGCCACTCGGTCAAAATATTAAACTCCAAACTTCTTTTGATTTAAAAAAACGTTC
Organism: Zoanthus sociatus; assembly: GCA_025331085.2. Classification (NCBI taxonomy): domain Eukaryota; kingdom Metazoa; phylum Cnidaria; class Anthozoa; order Zoantharia; family Zoanthidae; genus Zoanthus; species Zoanthus sociatus. The sequence continues at coordinate 13,976 of JAOBAY020011945.1, read as the reverse complement.
TTTGGTGCGGAACTTTTCTTCGGTTATTTAAATGCTTAGTTCATAGTTAACAATAGTTTTCATCTTATAGATTAAAAAATTGCAATATTGGGACTTTAATTGTTGTTTACGAAATTGAAACTTTTTTGAAAAGAACATAGATTTGTGTGTCTGCAAAAGCGGTGATTTGAAACACATGTTTCATGGTTTTTTTTGTTGTTGTTTAGATCTTGCACAATCTGGAATATTCCTCCTCGATCGTCAATACCAACATCCTAGCAGGGCGTGCCTACTGCTATCTGTCGGGAGTTTATCGAAGGCAGAAGCAACTGGGAGCTGCTCAGTATTGCGTCGATCTGGCCCAACAGTGCTTGTGCGATACTGATAGCAATCTTGATAAAAGCTTCCTGTCATATGAACAAGGCAGCATTGATCTGGAGTTAACTGCTAACGAATCCAACCTTAGTCCCCACCAGGTACATAAATAGAGGATATTACACGGTTGCGCGAAACTTAGTCCCCACCAGGTACATAAATAGAGGATTTTACACGGTGGCGCGAACCTTAGTCCCCACCAGGTACATAAATAGAGGATATTACACGGTGGCGCGAACCTTAGTCCCTACAAGGTACATAAATAGAGGATATTAAACGGTGGCGCGAACCTTAGTCCCCTCCAGGTACATGAAATAATTAATGCAAAGGTCTTGTTCTTTCTTAATAAAAAGATTTGAGGACTTTAAAACCTAAAAGGTAGACAGTGATATCTCTGGCATTCATTATCCATCCCTCCAGTTGTTGTGAATATAATTGACGTGAATGAGTTGTGCTCGACATTAAGCACTCTCTCAATCTTGCATCTTTAGCTTTGTTGGATCCTCTGTTGAGCAGTTCGCTGGAGATTTTTTGCAGAATCGGTTCAACCTCCACATCACTACATACTATGTTCAAGAGATCAGCTTCGAGATCTCTTAACTCATTATGACGCTGGATGACGAAGACCTCCCCCCCGTTTGCAAATTATCGCGTGGCCTACGGTAAAGATTTCACCGCACAAAGGCACAGGCTGATGAAATGTCATCAAACAGCCAATCATAACGCAGCTTAATGGCATCACGGAACTCTCTTTTGTTGAGATTAAAGCTTAGGTCTTGGAGGAGAAGAATGATCAGCCATAACGAGGAACCTTTTTCTTGCGCAAGTTCTAGTGCTCGCGGGGTCTTCCGCGAAACAATTTGCTTCAAGCTCTCCACAGTGTCTGTAAGTTCCTTTGCCTTAACTCGTTCTTAGCAGCTTGATGAAGTGAGTTCTAGAGAGAATACTCTGGCAGCTGGTGCGATTGATTCATGATGTGCTCTACCAGGAGAGATGTAACTTTAATAGACGAGGCATGTTCACGTGCCGCTTCGTGGTATGGGTTAGCCGTGCCAAGTCCCCCTAATCGGACTGGCAGTGCTGGAAGTTCCCTATCCAGTTGACTACACTTGCGCTCTTTAGCTGTTGGTACGAGGACATGAGCGATAGCCTCTTCAAGTGGCTCTAAAAGGTCTTGAATATCAGGAAGAGTCCTTAGGAAATAGATCCGTTTTTGTTATTATTATTGTTATTGTTATTATTATTGTTATTGTTATTATTATTATTGTTATTATTGTTATTGTTATTATGGTTATTGTTATTATTATTATTGTTATTATTGTTATTGTTATTTTTATTGTTATTGTTATTATAATTATTAATATTACTATTATTAATGTGGTTGTTATATTTTTTAATCTTTTCTGGTCTGATCTGGTGCACACAGACTCATCGAACTAAGCAATATCTCGAGAGATGCATAGACTTTTGCATTCGCCTAGAACAACAAGACGACACACTGTACGTGAAGAAACACCATTTTGCTTTCATCAAGGTCGCTATGCTTTTGCTCGATTGCCGTTCAACCGCTGGTCGCCAACGCACTATTACTGCAGACAGCATTCGGGAAGCCAAGGCAGGCCTTGACACGTTGGAAGAGAAGTACTGGAACGATATCAGCCAGGGAGAAAGAATCCAGTACTATTTTGGTCGCGCGGACCAGTTTTACAGGTATATCAACTTATGCAAACCAGTTAAAAACGTATTAGAACGGAAACAATGAAGAGGTACGCTGATGCCATATCTGTTGAACCACAGGCTGTCCAAGCTTTAATTGCGAAAATGATGAATATGCACCGTAGGCTATACAGTATTTTATATAAGACTTAGTGTAGTTTAATAAATCGTGTTGAAATTACACTAATTTACTGATTTAAGAGTCATAGAGTTTACTCACCTCATTCCTGCGTTTTATTTATTATTTCTGAAACTTTTCACTTCTTTCTTCCGCTTTTTCGAATTGCATTTTACAAACAACGTCTGAGACTTTGCTTGCGAAATGCAATTCGATTAAACGACTTTTATATAAAAAAATCCGGAACTAACCATTTCAAAAACTCATTTTCACGTTTTTGCGCTACCTAGGGTCTGGAATAAAATACCTCTTTATTTAAAAGAACTACCCAAAAAAGCTTTTAAACAAAAACTACACGAGGCTCTAATCAAGCTTCTTCATCGAGAAGATTCCAATTTAAAAGTATCATATATTTTAAATAAAACAAGGAGTATGAATTGAAAAATAGTATTATATTTTATTTTCTCCTAATCCTGTTTTAGAAAATAGATCTATACTAAATCAAAAAATTTAAAAAATTGTACTAAAAACCTTTCTTGTTAACCTTTACAATTTGATTTGTCATTTAAAATGGTCAGAGTGACCTGCCTCTACTAGCACCGTTAGAATAATTGTAATCCTTTCTTTTTTTCGAAAACGTGTAAACTTTAAAATAAAATGGAAATGGAAAAAGGGACCTAAAGCTCGTCATACCAACCGTCAACAACCACGACCATATTTTAATGTTTGTGAATGATTTATTTGATAATGATATAAATTCTCGAAAAAAAATCCTAACTTTTACAGTAAATGTGTGTCAACAATTGTTATTGTTATACAGTTAATGCATTTTTAACTCGAAGTCGCGCTCTCATTGGCTAAATCAAGGTCACGTGGATGACTTCAAATCCAATGTTACCGGTCCAACTGGTAAACATCTCGAAACTGTTGACCAATGGTGAACATTGCTGTCGTGCTGTCATGTATGAGAGCAGGAAAATTCGGCGGAAAAATTGGTGGCCGCGCGTACCAAAAGTTCGTTTTTGCAATTTTGAGTACTGTTTTCATTCAGAAACAAAAATGTAGCCCCCAAAGAAACGTTTTGCTCATCTTACAGATCGAAAATGAAATTGGTGAACTCCTCATAGAAAAAACTCGATCCATAAACACTCAACACGCCACAAGGTGTGCAGTACGTTTGTATCAGTCCACTCTCATACTTGTAATAAATTTGTTTTGTTTAAATAATTGGTTTATTTTGTCAATGCTACATAACAAAATACTTAAGGCCACTTTCTACCCTCAGACCATCTTTTCGCTACTTTTGTGATATTTTTGATGATATCTCCGTCATTATTTTCAAATGTGAAAATCCGATAATCACGTCACAGATTGAATAAAAAGGAAGCCTCTTGAATATTTTTAGATTTTTTGGATGAGATTTGAGAGAGGAGTTTTTTTAAGAGAACTTTGAGTTTGGGGGAATTTCAGTGAAGTTTGAATATTAGTTTTAGAGTTAATATTTGATAGAAAACCGTCCAATTAACTGTCTTCTAACGAAAGTTGAACTTTCGCATGGTCTGGAGGGCGGTTTGGCGGTCATCCCCAAAATTATTCTAACTCAAATACTTCTTTCTACTCCTTCACTATCCACCAAAATTACGACTGAAACATCTGTTTTGTTTCTCTCACATCACGATGTTTCCCTCGAAGAACATCTTCATGCTCGGAAAACAAAACAGATGGGAAGCATTCATTAAGTGTATACTATTTTGCTGATAATGATAAAGTCACTTTCAACATTCTCCACTTGCAGAGCCAAGAGTTACACACGAGCTCTGGGGTTTGCCGAAACAGCACTAGAAATGGCTGTGAATCTGAACTTCAATACCGAGATTGGGCCAGCACGAGCACGACTTCACGCCATTAAGGCTAAACTTCCCGATATGCCGAAAATGAATGACACATGCACGCTGTCAGACCTAAAACTGGGCTCCAGTACTTCAGAGTCCTTGGTTACCTCCCCAGCCGAGCAAGACTGAGAAGTAGCCTTGATGATGTTTTTGCGACATTTGACTTAAATTTACTGTTTAGAACTTGATATACATTTTGTTTTTTCTGCCATTGCTGAATTTCATACCGAGAGAGCCTGGGTACAAGTCCCTTAATTCTTATATTTATGAACTATGACTAATACAAAAAGAAAGGCCACACTATAAATATCAAAATCCCAAAGTTTAAGGTTAAACGGATCAATAATTAACAAAATATAGCTGTTTTATAAGATACAAGAATTTCTAAAAAAATGTATTGCTTCCGGACAATTCTTCACATAGTGTCCGAAAGTCAAATTTCATACCTAGAGAGTCTGGGTACCAGTCCTTAATTCTCATAATTACGAAATATATGTCTAACATAAAAAGAAAGGCCACACTATAAATAGCAAAATCCCAAAGTTTGAGGTTAAACGGATCAATAATTAAGGAAATATAGCTGTTTTAAAATACAAGAATTTCTAAAGAAATGTATGGCTGCCGGACAATTCCAAAAGTCAAACATTTCTTTAGAAATTCTTGTATCTTAAAAAGCTATATTTCCTTAATTATTGATCCGTTCAACCTTCAAACTTTGGGATTTTGCTATATGAAATCCGGCAATTGTATTTTGTATTTTAAAACAGCTATATTTCGTTAACTATCGATCCGTTTAACATCAAACTTTGGGAATTTGCTATTTATAATAATGTGGTCTTTCTTTTTATGTTAGTCATATTTAGTAATTATAAGAATTAAGGGATTTGTACCCAGGCTCTCTCGGTATGAAATCCGGCAATTGACTACACTGTGGAGCATTAGTCAGTATAATATAATTACTTTTCCTTACTTTGGCTCTAAGAGTGTAATTCTGAAAACAAAGTTTGCTTGTTAGTGATTAAAAAATACTTCAAGAATAAATAGATACAATAGAAACAGTTATAACTTAAACTACTGAGTCAAGAAAAGAGCTTAACTATCTAATTGAAGAACAGAACTAGTTAAACAGAAGCATCTCAAACAGCGAAGCAAAGAAACATTACAAAGTGTTTAACAACTTTGGTCTAACATTACAGCAGGCCCGGTGAAAGCAGTTCAAAGTTGGTACGGTAAAATAGAATCGATTATCGCAGGCACAAATAAATAACCAAAGTACCCTGGGAAATTTTGACATTTATTTTAGTTTCTGTAATATGCACATTAAGTAATTTCTTAGAAAGAGTTAAAGAAAAAATGAATCGAAGTTTATGGTAAAAATTGAACGTGTTTAACAGTAAATTGACACTTATTTCAGCACAGTAATGCAAAAATGCGACCAAGGTCGAAAGTTGACCAGGACATGGCTGGCCTAACCCGACAGGTTCCGCCAGGCCTTTAATATACCTGAAGACTCTATCTTATTTAATCTTGTAAATAAGTAAGTTTAACCTTTTTATACATTGAAAGTTAATTTTAAGTAAAGTAAATAATTAGTAATGATTATTGGAATGATTTTGCAAGAAACTACCTCGTTTTCTAGTTGGGAATTTCAAAGGTGGAAAGAAATGAAATCAAAATTAATTTTGTTAAATACATTTATGACGAAAGATGAAGAATGCTGTCCTGATTAGAAAAATAAAGATAAAAATGTAAATTATATGAAAAAAAGAGATGCATGTAAATTGTTGGTATCCGACCTAAGTTTTTCTAAAATTATTAATTTAAGTCTGTATCAGACATGAACATTTGTAAATGTTTTCATAAATGTTTAGAGCAGAGGATACAAATAAAATTACAATTTTGTGATAAAAATGTTTTTCATTTAGTTTATTTCACATCTTCAGTTTCTTTGTTTTATATTTTGAACTAAGCTTCGAACTGTATTCATTCAGTTGAAAACCACAGGTTATTCTAGCTGCAGTTTGATTGGTTATTAAAAATATGATTTCACATAATGATAAACCAATCACAATGCAGAATACCATATAATAGCCAATCACAGACATGAAAACTTGTATTTAAAATAGGCCTGTGAAACAATTAGCTAGTGGAGGTAATCATACCTTTTCGAGTTCAATTTGGAATTAATTTACACTTGTAAATTTTTCAAAAAGCTACAATTGCAAGAGCCGCTTTGATGAGTGTAATTTTAGCTTTTTGAAAAATTCGTAAGTGCAAATTAATTTCAAATTGAAGGAGAAAAAAACCTAATAAATACTTGCTTCGCCCTCTTACAACGAAATAAAAGCTGTATGGCCGTAAGGAATTCTGGGTTTAAAGCTACGGTAATACGAGCAACAAAAACGTCCAACTTGTCTTGCAACATTGCTGCGAAATTAGTTTACGTTACACACATGACAGAAGACAAAGATTTCTTTTGTGTTTAATTGCTTTCATACCTGGAAGAGCAAAACAGTGACTAGAATAACATTTAGGTAGTGATTGCAATCCATAAAAACAGTTGTTTATCAAAATAGGAAAAACTTTATACAAAATATGTATATAATTTTTTATCAAGCATATAAATCACGAATTACTTCTATAAGTAAATGCTTTTTTTCTCAGTGAGGCTATGGGTTTGTTTTATTTGCAATGGAAGTTTACTTCTATAAGTAAATGATTTTTTTTCTTAGTGAGGCTAGGGGGTTGTTTTATTTGTTTAGTTTAGTTCTATAAGAAAACGTTTGAGAAACAAATGGTCTTCTAACGAAACATAATACCATTATAAGGGGTGTAAGGTACTGGGACCTCAAGAAATTCTTGTTATTTAGTAGGGGTATCGAATTGTCCTTTAGAGCATTTGCGAGCATGTGAGAAGTGTGTTTATTTTTGCAAGCATTAGCAGTTGTTACATTTCTTTTATAAGCAGCAAGCACTTAAAGTGCCTATCTCATTAAAATGGGTTTTACTGATTCAAATAGAGCAAAAAAACTTGTTTAAGAAGTTCTTCTTTCGATTTTGCTATAAACTTTTAGTTTTTGAGATATAACAGCTCAAAAGAATTTTTGAAAAAAAGTCGAGCGCCTTGATAACTAGGTAAAGAGCATGGGAACTAGGAACCCGTCACTATAAAATACCACATAAATATAGGATTTTGCGTTTCCCTTTAAGGTTATGCACACTAAATGTAAAACAATGCTTTCTTTTACGATGTCAGTCCAATCTCCATACATTTGCTTAGTAAATGCTGTGAACATGTTCCTCGTTCCCATTCCCCCCATAGGCGCGACTTTTTTTTTTTTTTTTTGAGTACTGTAACTCTGGACCTGTATTTATCTGAAGCAAAAAGCCTGCAACGATGAAATGTTACAAGGAATAAACCAGTAAATGAAATGTTTGTTACTGAGCTTCGTGCGTTTTCCCGATAGTACATAAATCGTTTCCAAAACAGTTACAGACTGCATGAACTATTAACGAAACACTGAAGCCAGCGGTGAAGATGTTTCAGACTTTTTGCCTTAACTATATCATAAGTGATTTATCGTTTCATAGATATAAAACATTAACCAAAAGCTAAATCCTTTACGAGCCTAGTGGCCCATGGAGCCGGTGCTTATCTCCGGTTTTTGTAGTATTAAGCGGATGAGAGTCTTTGATTCCCCCTGGACGGGACACTAATCCATCGCAGGTTAGCTCCCAGCAAACGCTGGTACTCATTTACCTACCCCGGAAGAATGGAAAGCTGAGTTGGCTTAGGCAGAAAAGAAGGCCACACAAATATTCGAATCTCGACAAACTGCCGGGATCAAACCTGGGACCTTGTGTTTGGAAAGCAAAGATCTTACCAACTGCACCAACCAAGTCCGCCTGTCAGAGGATAAAACCGAGGAAAATATTTTGGAGGATTTGAAAACAGACAGTCAAGGGTTTTCACCTGCTCGAAAATTCTAACATTTTATTTCTTAATTTATAAAATTATTTTCAAAGAGAAAGACTATATATCAATTGAAGCATGTATGTATACTTTAATTTCTTTCATGAAAGTGTAAATTCTCACAACTTGAAGACAGACCCAAGGTCCATATTTATCACATCATTTCGTGCTTCATAGCTATGAAATCACACTTGTAGACCAATCAAAATACACGTATTATCCAAAGTATTTTATAAAGCGCTATGAAACACGAAAATGATGTGAGCAATTTGGTGTACATAGAAGATTGTCTGAAACAGAGAAGCTAACAGAACTCACTGAAGAGAAAAGAATTTGCTGTCAAAGTTTTAGTTATTAAATTGTTAGTTTTGTGTTATAAACAAACTCAAAGAAAGAGGAATTAAAAGCATAAATACCTTGATTTTACTGATTCAGAGTGAATTATAAGATTGCCTAAGATACGTTTGAACACCGGCACAAATGAAAAAAGGGGTAATATTAATAATAAGGAATAATTTCCGTACTGACGCGTACTATTTATGCATGCAGTTTTATCTCCTATAGAACGTCTGGGTAAGGGTTAGTTTGTATGATAAAAACAATAGTACGCCCCAATTCGGAAATTTTGCCAATAATAATAATAGTAATAATAATAATAATAATAATAATAACTTTATTTAGGTGTCAATATACTGTAGCCAGCCAAAGGCCTTCTAACTGGGGACGCCATCTTTACCACTCAAAGGTGGACGGAGAATTTTCACATGACTGACATACACACATAAACACAGAAGTCTCCGAGTACCTACGATTTAACGTCCTTATTTTCCAAAGTAATCAGTTTTATATTCTACAAAGTCACTGCACTGCTAGTTCAAAGAAATTTTAATCTACTGTACCTTGACAAACTCTTCAATTTTTTCCAAACCTCCGGCGACACTAAAATTTTCTGCACTCATCCATTTTACATTGGGAATTACGAAACCTGTTTCTAGGTCTACGACCTGTTCCTCTCCCGCGCGCGGAGTTTGGTCGGTGTTGGTAACTTCTTCATATGCCCTTAGTCTATGGAAGGCATTTTCTATTGCTTCGTCAACAATTTGATGTGCTTCATGTTGGTATGCCTCTTCAACAGATCGATTTCCTGGCACAATAGTCCTGACCACACGTCCTTGGGTTGCTGTTGCATCGGATGCAGACATAATGGTTGTAGATGCACAATTAGGAGAATTTTTAAAGAGCAAAAACTGTCAAATCTTTACTGTTGATCGTCCATTTTGAATTTACCGAGTTGCTATAGAAATGAACAAATTGCGCATGCTCTTTCACTTGTATCATTAATGCTCGTGGGCTCATAAATATCACCCGCCCCTTGGAAAAAGGAAGTACAAGTTTGGACGTGAATTGCTTGGAGATATTCGATTCTGTTAAACAAGCACTGATAATGTTTCAGCATTTCTTTGTTAGTCAGTGAATCGTTAGCCAAAAAAGTCAAAGGTCGAAAAACGTAGCCAAGCGACAGGTTTTTTTGAGAGTGCGATCGTATTTCCAAGTGTAGGGAACTGACTGTCAGTGATCTTGCATTTCCTGTTTGAATCTAATCTTTACATAGAAGTTTATGCGATGGCATCCTTTAAGAAAGGAGAAAGACATTCATTTCATACTGTTAGGTTCGATGTTAAACTGGAAAAACGCTTTTCAATGATTTTTCGAGTACTAGCATGACTTAATTTGCTCTTCAGACATGGCTGGCAACGACGATTGTCACTGGTTTCATGGAAAAATAACACGCGAAAACGCTGTAAATATTCTGTCAGCGCACGGGAAGAATGAAGGTGTATTTCTAGTGCGAGAAAGCAAAACTGTTCCCGGTGATTTTGTGCTTTCTTTATGGCACGAAAATCAAGCCTTACACTTTCAAATCCAAAATCGTGGTGGGATATTTTTTTCCATCGATGACGGGCCAGTGTTTCAGGGTCTGGACTCGTTAGTGGATTATTATCGTAACGACGCAGATGGACTCCCGATTAGACTAACATCGTATTGCCAAGGAGGACAACCCCCAAGTTCAATACGTAAACGGGGTGTTCAGACATCCCTACATAATGCCTGTGCCGAGGGAAACTCCAGTTTGGTTCGTAAATATTTAAAGGAGAACCCGTCGGATGTAAATGCGCGAAACGAACATGGCGCGAGCCCTCTACACGAAGCCTCTTCACGAGGACTCGATGGTGTTGTATCTATGCTTTTGAAAGCTGGAGCTGATATCAGGAGTAGAGACAATAGTGGATCAACCCCTTTAATGGTAATATTTATAAACTCGATAATTATCTCATTGTCGTTCATGTCCTAGCAGGTATCCAATGTAGACGAGTGTACATTATTATTTCGCTAACAAAGTCGTTAATATTCGCAAGTGGCCATTGTTGTCTATAAAATATCTAGAATACATTTAAAAGACATTTTACGAAAGCGGAAATCGTTAAAAACCTAGTTTTTACATATTTAGTACTTCCTCAACTTTGTTGCATGCATTTGGAATTGATCAAAAGACCCCGAGTGATTAGTGAGATAATGTGGGATTAAGCAACTGTCATACATCAGATTGGCTTAACACTTCTTTTATAATAAAGTGAAAGTCACTTATATTATAAATTACAAACTAAATCAAATGCTGAAAGTACATAGTTAATGAATACATTTTTCATAGCATAAACATATATGTGGTAGACAATGATTAAGTTTTATAAGGCTTTATACTGTCAAAACCTATTTCTGTCCCGGCTCTATACAAAGTCTTTTAAATATAAGCTGGGATACTCACCAGAAGTTTGGTTGTGGATGTGCTGCTGGATCTTTACAATCCTGAAAACAAAACCGCTACCTGATTAGCCTAGTTGGTAAGGTGCCAGTTTGTCGTGCGGGAGGCTCAGGATTGATTCCTGGCCAGACCAACACTCAGGGTCTTAAAATAATTGAGGAGAAAGTGCTGCCTTTGCTCTAACATCTGTAAATGGTTAGACTTTCATGTCTTCTCGAATAAGGACGGTGAACCGTAGGTCCAGCCTCTTGTTCTATCTCCACCTGAACTGTTTTTTTAATTGGTACAGAATTTGATGGAGCCGAAACCAGTTGTAGAATTGCAAATTGCATGTAATTTGGGTATCCTGGTGATGACAGGGGCATAGTTGGCAAATTTTTGTTTGTACAGTATATATTGTAATGCAAGCCTTTGACATTCATGATCGATGAATGTGCTTGAAGTTGGTGTTTCATTTGTTTAGATAACTAGAATACTGCTGAAAATAAATAGCAAAACAGTTGCTGTGCATCCATGGGTGTAACTGCCTATTAAACCATTAAGCCCAAGCTCAAAACCTTTTTTATAATTGCACCTTTGCAGTACTTACACGTACGCGTGCACTGCATGTCAGCAAAATGACGGACATTTTTGAGCCTGTTGCTTATAGCTGGAACAGGTAAGCTAACAAGCAAAAATAGATTTGCTAGCTACACGTCTTTCATGAGCAGTATACCCAAAATGCATGCAGAAATTCTACAACTGGTTTTGGCTCCATTAAATGCTGTACCAATTAAATAACAATTCAGGTGGTTAGTAGGTGGAGCCACCCACTAAGTGAGCACAGTAACTGAACAATGTTAGTTAAGAGTAGTGAAAGACCTCGGTTAAATGTATAGCCAATGTTAAGTACTGGGAGTAATGCTTATCATTAGCTTGGTTTTCTTGGCATAAATTTTTCATGCTTCCTTTTTCTACTTTTGTTTAAACAGTGGTGTGTATGGATGCAAAATTGCTGTTTGACGACAATGCTGAATATCGACAGATGGAGTTATTTCAACTGAGAGACTGGTCCCAAGAAGATGCTCGCGAAGTGGAAGCTGCTAAGTCAAACTTAAACTACATTGGACTTGATGGCAGTATAGGATGTTTAGGTCAGTTAATTGTTGACTGATTTGCCGAGCAACTGTGTTGAATGTTGTAGCTGAATTATTTCATGTGTCTTATCTTGCACACTATCAGAAATAATCTTCTTTTTTCTTAATTCTCATTAGCTTAACATGCTACATTCTATTTTAAAAGAATGTTTGCTAATGGATGAGGGTGAATTTTTGCTAATATTTTGAGGATTGTAGTCTTAGCAGGACTCAAAGGGGGGGTGGCAAAGGGGTGTCTTGCTAATTGCCCTTTCTCGCAGCCAGAGACTGAATTGCAAAGGACACAGCTCAATGAGGTCGAACTGAAGGAGCTGTGCTGCCGTCTAGGTGCTCGGCCCCAGTACAAGATCCATACATGACCTTGGAACACACTCACTACAGCCAGATTTAATCAGCTGGGAGTCAATTTTGCAGAGGGAGGAAAACTGGAGTACCCGGAGAAAAACCCTTGGAGTCAGATTGAGATCGACAAATCTCAGCCCACATGCGGAGCCCGGGAGTCGATCCCAGGTCGTAGAGGTGGGAGGCACGAGGGATGACCGCTACACCAACCTGACTCCCCTCAAATTGCGATGCACTGGTTGTCAGTGCTACCAGAAGTTGGGCATTTCTGCATGTACCGGAGGAAATGCTTCTTGATTCATTGACGGTTGGGATCAGCTTTATTTTAGTGTTTTTCATTGGTTAAAACTGTATTTACATAATCTGTGTTACTATGCCTACGGTACGAACAGAAGGAGCCCAAAAGTTGAGTGATGGCAACTAGATTTTCAGAACTGATTGCCACCTTGCAAATCACGTTTTGCCTGATAACCCAGGATGAACAGTAGACAATAATTTCTTTACTTGAATCTTTTATATGATGAAATCATTATAAACTTGTAGCTGGAAACGGCCCACCTTTCTTTACCCACTAAAATAATAACTAAATACTACAAGAAACTTCGTTTCACACACTGACACTCCTATTTTTAAAATAGTACAAAATGTACTTCTTTACTTTGCTCAGTTCCTTCAAAAATTGGGAATGTGGGTGCACTTAAACACCTAAGTTTTGCTTCTTGCCGGGAAAGCAATGGAACAGTTTTGTGGCTTCTCTTGTTGGGGCATTGGAATGTACATTGACACCTATCTAAATACAAGGCTATTGAAAACACCTCCAATGAATTGTATCAAGCTCTCTGGATAGAGATTCAAATCAATAACTCAAACCAAATCTGTAATTGTATCTTAGATTTTGGTGATGAAATAAATAAATAAATAAAAAGCTGGCTTCTTGGAAAACAAGGAATTTCTTGAAATCCGGGTTTTTTCAAGTTCTGGAATCCTTAAAAACTGTTTTGATTTCCAGTGAATGGTGCTGGCCTTGCCATGGCAACCATGGACATCATCAAGTTGCATGGTGGAGAACCAGCAAACTTCCTTGATGTTGGAGGCGGTGCCACATCAAAGCAAGTACAGGAAGCGTTCAAGATTATAAGCGCAGACGACAAGGTGCACGCTATTCTTGTGAACATCTTTGGTGGTATAATGCGCTGTGACGTAATTGCCGAGGGGATTATTGCTGCAGCCAGTCAACTTAAATTAGAAATTCCAGTCGTTGTGCGGCTTCAAGGTTTGTACTCATTTCTAGATAACAGGATTTGTTAACAGGGGATGTGGAAAGGTCTAAGTAAATGACTGTCTGTGGGAATCCTTCTTGGGGAGAAAGGGGTTAGCGACAAGAACGCTTTAAATTTTGAAAATAAATTTATGTCTTCCAAAAATTTGATACAGTTACGATACGTACTTGGGGCATTATGCCTAATCAAAAAACATTACGGGCATCATTGCCTCCTCTTCCCCGTCCTCCCTCCCCAAGAGAAATAAGGGTTAAAATTTGAAAGGCCTTGGAGTTTGAAGTGAAGGGAAAGAGGAAGCGAGGACGACCAAGGAAGACATGGAGATCGCAGGTGGAGAAGGAGAG
>JAOBAY020011871.1:0-15118 GCA_025331085.2 Zoanthus sociatus | reverse complement strand
CTTTTCATTTTTCCTTTTTTCTATTTAATTTCTTTATATCAATTTTTTTTCCATAGAATAAATTCAGACTCGTGCAGAGTGCAGACTACTGCGGAGTCTCTTGTTAAAAGTTATATATTCGATACTTGACTGCAGTCTTAGACTGCGTATTTTTTTAAAGTTGCTTTCACCTTGATAAATTTTGGATTCTGCTCAGTCAGGTTGCTCTGTAGCTTCACCTCCATTGACATAAGTGCGGTTATGGTAGTAATTGATGGAGCACCTGATTGGTCTTTCCCTTCACCATGTAGCGTCTCTTTCTGCAAAAGCACCTCTCGACACCTGTCATATGGATTCAAAAGCTTTACGTTAGCTCTATTTTAAGGAGAAGTAAAGAAAAAAGATCAAGCTTCAGCTGTTTAGATAAACATTGCTAAATAAAGGAAGACACAAAGTGACTGAAAATTTGCGCCATGAAATCAGTTAGCAAAGAGTAAACATAAACTAAATCATACTTGAAAAAGCAGATTAGAAAATATAATAATACACGAATGAACTGAAAACATATCATAGAAGAAATGTTCATGTTGAAACAGGAAAATATTATTCTCAGGTGCTTTTACATCTCTAAAACGACATGCGGTTTGACTTGACCAAATGGCAATTAGCACCAACGCAAAATAAAGTTTGTTTACCATAAGCAAGGTAACAAAAGGAAAGCACAGATTGATCTTAACCTGTATCGTTTCATAAAAAACGACAATCTCTAAATTGTCTAAAATACCGCAATTAACATGCTGTCATGCAACAACTCAACTCGTGGAGAAAGCTTAGAAGTAACATTTTCAGGCAACAAAAGATGTTTTTATGGGTTTACCAGCATAACAACAAACGCGGGATATTGAGAGGTTTTTGTTCTTTATTCATTTTAACGTTATGCCATTGAAGGACACTACTATCATGGATTCTTCAACTATATATCAATATTATTAAGATAAATATAAGATTTTTATATAAAACGTTTTACTTTTGAGTAGATGAATCATTTGCCAGGATTTCGAGCCAGTTTTTCCATTCGGCACTTCTGTTATACTGAACAAATCCTACAGGAAACTGGAGTATAAAGAGTAACGAAGTTAGAATTGAGTAAAATATTCAATATCAAACTATTTTTGAAATCTTACACACACTTTCTCTGGTACTGGCAACTATCTCATACTTCATTTACATCTCAAGCTAAATTGCAATCCAACTTGGATTCTATATTATCCTTATCCGTGGAGGACATCAAAAATTTCGGATTATTTATTTTAAGAATCTCAAGTCACGTAAAGACAATAACTCTGGTACACTCTGGTATAAGTTGTAACGATCACAAGTCACGTAAGCAGGTCACGTAAGGAAGTCACGCAAGGATGTTACTAACGCTGGTACACAGTTTAGCATATAAGTTGCAACGATCACAAGTCACATAAGCAGGTCACGTAAGGAAGTCACTAACTCTGGTACACAGTTTCACGTATAAGTTGTAACGATCCCGTAGGTCATGTATGTAGGTCACGTAAGGAAGTTACTAACGCTGGTACACAGTTTCATGTATAAGTTGCAACAGTCACAAGTGAAGAAAACGTCGCTTACTCACCTGGGAGGTGACAGTTGCATAAGTGTGTAACAGGTCCAAACACGAACGCAAAACGGCGCGGCGTTGGTGCAGTAACCCTGAAAGTTCAGTCTCCAACTTTTCGCACTGCAGGAAAGAGGAAGGGGATTGAGAGGCAGTCTAACTAATCATTAATTCAAAGAATTAAACAAAGTAGAGGTAACAATTGTAGTCTAATCAACAAACAATACTGACTGCATACTTTAAAACAACTTGGATCAATACAACAAAAATATCAGCAGGATTGTAGGTAAAATGGCTTATCTTCTTCAAACTAAGTTTTTTTTTCAGTAAGTGACAACATATTTCAGTTTGGCAAGCATAAATCAGTTTTTCCAACCATCTTCAGTGTCAGATTAATCGAGTGAAAGCAGCTTTTACATAGGAGATTTTTGAAATACACGTGTTTAAACTGACACTGGCAACAACCGAACTGAACTTCCGCCTGCATACGCACACTCGAAGCAAATGTAAACCCAAATTTAAACTAATGGTTCATTTTCAAAATGTAAAGCATTCGTGATTAGTGTCAATCCTAAAATGCCATCTCTAACGAGAAACACTTACGTTATAGCGGCAGTAAACTCAATCGGTTCGACTGCTATATTTCTTATACAACTTATAATATACTCAACAAAATTACTCGATTCTGATTGTTGGAGACGAATACAATTTTAGCGTAAATTGTACTCTTCAGAGTACCAATTAAGTTGTTATAGTAACGACGTGAGCATCAAATGGTTGGCTGAATAAAAACAAAAATGGCCGACAGTCGTTCTGCAGTTTTCAATGAAATAAGAAAATGAAAATGAATAAAAAAACACTTTTAAAACTCGTCACTCGTATTGCATTGTTTTATCTGATTTAAACAAAACATTATGAGAGATTAGCATGATTGATTTCTTGACGCCTCGTTTTTTATTGAAGTAATTTTGTTGAGTATATTATAAATAAAAAATCACACGATCTCTCGTACAATTCGTGATTAATAGGCACTCCGTTATGTTTTCAAAATTCTCAAATCGGAAGAGCCCTTAGGGCGAGTCCAATTTTGAGAAATCTGAAAACATCACTTGTACCTATTAATTACGAATTGTACTCGAGATCGTGCGATTTCCTATACAAATGTGGTAAGACGTGCTTGATATTAAAAAGTCAAAATCGCCTCACACAAATGAAATGTTCATTTCAGATATTAACAAATCAGTTGACTTGACATTCTAAAATTAATTTCGCACTGTAAAAAGCAATTTACACAACTGTTGTTGTTGTTGCTATTGCTGTCTTGTTATTATTATTGCTAGCATCATCATTATTACTTATCATTATTATCAACAGAACTATATCGTTACGTACTGCTATAAGTCATTACTTTCGGAACTTATTCATTCAACTAACCTGGGTAACAATATGACCCTGGCCTGCACCCTGTAAGAAGTTTACGGCAGGTGCAAAACTCGGCAGACCTGCGGTGTAAAAACCTCGTCGTAAATGTCATTTCAATAAGTAAAACAATTAAACCCAAATCATAAACACAACTGGAAGGTGTCAACTGATTGAAAAATTTGATGAACGACGCACCATTTAATAATCTAATCCGATTTTTTGACAGTTTCACTTTATACGGCAAAAATGACAATTTAAATCAAATGTTGGGAAATTAATCGTCGACTACGTTTCATAACGCGCGTTTAGCCCATTAAAAATAATTTCAAATGCAGGAAAACATATAACACTCGTACAAGATACGCTACTCACCCAGTTCCAGTGGTTGTAACACTTCAGCAGCGAGTGACGCTAAATGCTGCCCACGAACCGTTTCCATGGATATCTAGAAAAGGCAATGGACTAGTAATTAACAATCTAGGTAAAAGTGCAATTTAAGCAATTTTAGTCACGAGTTGCTTGTCTCTAGAAAACAAGGACTTGATACACATAAGAGACTACACTTGCGCTTTACTCATGCAAGTTTTGCGACAGGTTAGACTTCTCGCCTTTTTTGGTCAAGCAATAAGGTTTTGTGTGCAAACAAATAATTTATAATCAACATTGCTTGACAAGTGCTTGTTTTACCTTTGACGAGCTCGCCATTGCAAAAAATATACGTGGATTTACTGATTCTGGTTTTAACTAACGATCTTGGGCTCGAATCGGGGAAATTATGTTGATAAAAAACTTGTGAACATAAGGTCATCAGTAAGGCCAGCTGGCTGCCTTGACTCTGTATCACCTACAGAGAAAATGATTACAATTTGCAATTTGATCTTGGCAGTAGACCTTACCTCGTGTTGCTTCTGCCAGTTTTGACATTCAGCCAACTTTTCCTTAATGCTCTGCATCACTCTCTCATGATCAACTTGGACTCGTGCTCGTTCATCAAACCTTTACAAAAATACAGATACAATATCAAACTATATGTAGAATAAACAGAAAGGAAAACATCAAGCCACAGATATGATTCGAACCCACGCCAAACTAGTACAAGACAAATAGGAACCTTTAAGACAAACAATTCATCTATAAAGATTTATATATCTTTTAATATTTTTTCGGGGAGGGGGGTTAGCCATGGTGTCTTGCTTGCTATAAACAAAGGTCATGTTTCTCAGCTAGTACTGCTTGGCCTCAGTGCGGAATTTGACAGCGTTGACTACAACATCTTAATGCACAGACTCAACACCAATAACTGGACTGAAAGCAACTACTCTCTCTGTGCCCCTATATATTAGTCTCTACACCATCACCATCACCACCATTATCACTATCACCATCATCATCTGAATTATTACTACCACCATAATTGCCATCATCATCATCATCATCATCATCATCACTATCACCACCACAACCACCACTGACCACCATTACCATCATCATCATCATCATCATCATCTTTGTCCTCGTTTCAAGCATGTATAAAGGTTTACTAAATAATAGTTTTATGGGTCAAATACTTCACGAATTATAGAAGATGTTACAGATTATCCACTAGTTTCTTTACGATTTTTTATAGCCCTTAACAGGTTATAGTTTGTTAACTCATTTTGCAATCTCACTGGCTCATTAGAACCAGAACTAAATTATGGTTTCTGTAGTATTAAGTAGATAAGAGTTTTTAACTTCCCATGGATGGTACAGTAAACAATCCCAAGTTAGCTCCCAGCAGAAGCTATAAAACTCATTTTTACCAGCTTCGTAAGAATAAGAAATGGATGTAAATTTTGCGGAAAACGTTATACAATAATATTCAGTGTAGTAACCTCGTTACATAATCTTCCCATTTAATACATACTTTGCCTGTGCGGAGTGAAGTGAGTGTTGTGGGTTGTTCAGAGCATCCCGCAGCGTTTCTTGTTGCTCTTTCAACTCTTCGGCATTCTGGTCAAGTGACTTCATAACGGACACAGATGATACAAACACATCAACACTTTCTTCAAGGTTTGTCAGTGCAGTAAGCATTTCGTCTCTGTCAAGGTCAAGGAGCAAAAACAGTTTTACTAGTTTGGAGTTTGTTATACCTTAGAAATGTTAAACTAGCAATTATCATAGATTAGTTAAGAGCATTTTGCTACCAAATGCCAATACATTATAATTAATTAAAAAAGCTTTATCACATCAAAGGTGGTAGAGTCGACTGGTTAGGAAATTTGATTACTTTCTTTGTTATGTTTTTACTCTCCTTTTCTCTATTGAAATATGATGTCATAGTTGACCGTGCACAAGTAACAAAATACTTCGAGATGATAATAAGCAAACGGCCAATAGACTAAAAAAGCCTCACACTTAGAACAAAAGTTCCTCACGGTGACTGTACACACAACGTAAAAGAAAAAAACATTATAATCTTTTTTGTCCTTTGAAAAATTTCCTAACCAATTCACATGTAACCTTTGGTTACATGTGAATTGTAACCAAATTTTTTTCTTCGGTTATTCGAATTATGAGTTCGTAGACTACGAAACAGGGCTCAAAATTGCAACTCACTGGTCGCCAAAGTCTTGGCAAGTACATTTTCAGAAATGTTCGCCAGCACGCGAATTGAGTTTCATTCGGTAATGCAGGCTTTTTATAGAATTTTTATTCTTTACAGGATAAAATCAATCGGAACTGGTAGCTAGTTAATTGAAAATTTAAATCCATCAACAGTTTTGAATACCGAAAACGTTAGTTTAGTACTTTTAGAATGTTTTAAATATCCTTTAAACAAAAACACAAAACTGTTTTAGATAACTAATCGTCGATAACTTGTTTGGAAATTCAGAGGCTTTCTTTTTCACATTTTTTTTGTTTTTCGCAAAACCTGCAGCAAATACTTTTTCTATTTTTAATCTATATAAACTTCACAAATACTACTTTGTAATATTTCACAGAGTACTCGCCTTGAGGTGAAAAATAAGTTGAAGTAACATTTTTAACAGAGGCGATGTATGTGTTAGTCATGAGGCTTTTACCGTTAGCATGAACTTGAGGCAATTAGACTTTAGCCAGATGAAAATTGCTCAACCGAGGTAATTGTTGAGCCAGTGCCCGCGATCAAAAAAAAAGATTAGTATGCAATATTCTTTGTCAAATGCATACATCAAATCCCTTATTATCCTGTCAAACGCCCACATCATATTCAAAACCTTAAATTTTGTTAAACGTGAAAACTAACATTTCACAAAATTAGTTTAAATACTTGTCCCTATGTAAAATCTACAGATTTTTGAGGGACGTTGCATGAAATATAACCTTAGTCTTGTAAAGAAAATTACGATGAAGCTAAAACATCGACTATACAACTTTTGTAAGAGCTTTACTGAAGAAACTTTGCTTAAAAGTTAACATTTTTATTATTATTATGATTATTATTAATTGATTATTATTATTGTTATCATTATTGATTATCAAGTTGGTTTCTATCATCCACACCTGTTAGCAGTCCAGTTAACTTTCATCTCCGCTACTCGGGATGAGAACAGACTCTGGGTAACGGCTCTCTCCATTTCTTTTTTGTTGACTTTGTTCTCTGCTGCACCGGGGGCTCCACCACCGTAAAATGCACTGGCAAATGCCCCGTCATTGGCTGTAGTCCAGTCCACTAGGGGGTCGTATACGAACGCCTCAAGGAGAGTGAGAAGTGTTTCTCGACCCTGGCGCAAAATTTTTAGCACTTGTTCACACGAAAGACGGAAGATTCCCTGTGGTAAAAACAAAAAAACAAAAGTTAATCGATTGTTGAGTTTTTTTGGAAAACTACTGAAGAAGGTTTGAAAGCAGATGAAGCACATGGCTTAATCAAATGTTGGTTGAAAAGTTAGCTTTGTAAATTCCCTGCAGCGATGATTAAACAGTTTAACCCGATAATTAAAAGAAATAATTAAAGGAAAGATATGGAAAGATGCATGCACAATAAATTACAATGTGCAACTCTAGAGTTCAGTCATTAACTCCTGCTTTTGCCGCTACTGCCCCAGCATATTGCATTGTTGTTTGAGCTTCGTAATGTCCTCGAAGATATGGTATTAACTGATGTTGGTACAGTCAAACCTCGTTTATCTGGACTCTTCGGGACCTTGGTAAATAATCCCTATAATCGAGAGTCCGGATAATCGAAAAAATGGATATTAATGATATACAATTGCAAATAATAAAGATATATAAACAGCAAAGAAACATTTCATCACGAAATTTACGTAGTCTCTATGAATTTACAAAATATTCACCTTTTTGTTCAGATATTCATAACACTTAAATGTTCAAGCATGTTTGTTTGCTTCAAAAAATTCTCGTCGCATTTCCGAACAAAGATAATACGCTGTTTCGACAGTCTTTTAAAAGGATTTAATCGGCCTATTTGCAACTTCGAGTTTTCAAGTAATATTCATGAAAAAACGGGAACAGAAAAAAAAAGTCTGGATAATCGAATCGAAAAGTTCGGATAATCGAAGGACCAAAAACAGGCTGGGTTCAACTATCTTAACAGTCTTGGAAACTGTTACCTTTTTATAACAACAATCAGTCTCTATGTATTGTAAGAACACTAGTTTGGTTCATGGTGACAACAACGGTAACAATGACAATCAAAATAACTTAATCTATTACCACAATTTACACACCCCGGATCAATATCCATTACTAACCTCCACTCCCGTGACGCCGAGAGCTTCCTGTAAGTTGGGCGTCATTCTGAACGGAACCTTCTCTGGCACTCGCAAGCTTTTTCCCTTGTCAAAACACACGTTGTAGTCAATGTGGACCACCTGGTACGTAAATGCAACAATACCGATGTGGTGATTATTGTTGTCAAATAAAAAACATAAATAACATCCAACTGCTGGCTAAATATATCCATACGTTAATAAATTAGTAGTTGTACAAACATCTGCAGCTTGGAAATAACTACAGAAGAAGTGTTCGTATTGACACAGAGCATAAAGCGCCTGACCGGTAATTAGGTCATATATTCGATTCCCGTTTCAGAAGTTTTTGCTTCTGAGAAAAAGAAGCTTGTTTCAATACGTACATTTCCTCTACAGTTACTTCCAAGCTGCAGATATTTAAACAAACACAAAAAAGTCAAGTCATCTCCATTTTGCTAAAAATTCTGAAAACAAAATCCTACCTCTCCGGTTGTAAAATCAATCAGCATGTTGTCAAGATGTCTGTCACCAAGACCTATGATGTACCCAATCATAGACATGACTGCAGTTGAACGGGCATAACTCTGAACCAGGTGCCACCACTCAGATGCACCAGTACTGGAACACCACAGTTCCCTGGTAAATTTAAGAGATTAGTAGGCCTTTGGGCAGCCAGAAATGACTTGACGCCAATCGCCATTATTACTGGGCTACCTGTGGTAAACCCAGTCATAAAATAGGTTTTTTCATTTTTGTCGTACAGACAAAATGTGTATCCCACAGTACCTTGCAGCACCAGCTCGACACACAATGTTCATTTAGATAGCCAAGTGAATGCTTCTAGCTCGTCCTGTTATAATAATCATTATTAAGGTTATTATCATTAATTATAATACACA
Organism: Zoanthus sociatus; assembly: GCA_025331085.2. Taxonomy (NCBI): domain Eukaryota; kingdom Metazoa; phylum Cnidaria; class Anthozoa; order Zoantharia; family Zoanthidae; genus Zoanthus; species Zoanthus sociatus. The sequence continues at coordinate 6,458 of JAOBAY020011871.1, read as the reverse complement.
TAGGAACCTACGCACGCTCTGATTGAGCAAAAACCCATGTTTTATCAAAGTAAAAAAAAACATAGAAAAAGTGTATTTAATTGTTTTTCAGAGTAAAAATGAAGTGATTAAAACGATAATGGAGATGATAACCATGATATGAAGGCAACAATAATGATGGAGAAAACATCGTTGCTATTGCTCAATTCTGATGACCACAATATGATACCTGTGATAACATTGATCAATGCAATTCTTATGATGACGATAATAATGGTGACAGGGGGCCCATAAGTAGGAGCGAGTAACTCTCATACTAGACTTATGTCACGGCGTTTTCATGGACTGGTTTATTTTTTGATCGCTGTTCGTGGGAAATTTCAATTGAAGTTCCGGTCCCGGAGGAATCAGACGATTCATACAAACTTACAGTGATGTCATTGATTAAGTATTAACGGATGTGATAGGTCTGAATTCGCGAGAACTGAACTAAAAATAAGTCGGTTCGTAAAAACACAGTGACACTTGAATATGGAAGTTGCTCCCTCCTACTTATGGGCTCCTGATGGTGACCATAACGGTGTCGAGAAGGATGACGAGAATGAAAATTGAAGTGAGATTTGTATTTGTGTTCATAATAATAAAGATGAATGACTATTTTTTAAATAATAAATAATACTCCGACAAAATATCTGACAAGAAATAAACAATACAAAGCTTACTTTGCCAACAGATCTTTGGGAGTCTCGGCAATTAGCTCTTCAAGGACTTTTCTCATAACGGGCAGCGGCCATTCCTTCCTGTTTGAAAGGTCCGTCACACCCTACATCATAACCAGATGAACCAGTTAGCGCAACAGATCATACTTCAAAGGAATTATACTACCTTCGATAAAATATAAATGTAATAATACTAGATGTGCTTATGTTAGTGAAAGAAAAAAAAATACCGATTTTAAGGATACTAAGGAACTCCGAAAGGCTGTTTTAACAGTAATTGGTAGATAGAGATAACCATTTATTAGGCTGACCTTTTCCTTGAGTGCAGGCGTCATCTTGTTGTAGAACATTTCACTGGGCCTCAGAGGCTGTGGTGGCGGAGGATTGGCACCCTTTAAGTTGCAAACAACAATGCCAAGGTAACCATCACATTAAAGATATTCATTTATTTAATTAAAACATCACCAAGGTTTTTGCCGGTTGTAGCGTTTGTTTCACAGCGGCCTTTGTTTGAAAGAAGCTTTTGTTTGAGTCTTTTTGTATAGGGAAACTGAACCCGAATGTTATTTTTTAATATGTTAAACTACATCCGTTTGGGATTTACGAAAAGTGTTTTTATACCAATTTCTGGATCCGTGTCGTTATATACTGAAATAAATAACAAAACGAGTTTGATCTTGACTACGAGAGACGCCATAATTGCGCTCGCTATCTAATATGGTTGTTGTTGCTGACGTCACAACGTTAAAATTTACTTTCCTTTCTTTTTGCCCGACTGTAGGGCTTTTGTGAAGGTGAATGTTAAACAGATATACAGTATCGATACAGCTTTACAAAATAAAAATAACGTATTTGATAATTCCGCTGAAACTTCCAGCGATAAACACAACGTGAAATTTCGCTTTGACGTTGTGATGTCATAGGCAACTATTTTGAGTTTGCGTCAAAAGTGTAATATGGCACGCACGATTATTATATTCTTCTCATTTTTCTAACTAAAAATTGGGTGTAGAATTCGGTTATAACACCAAAAATCTGATCTGGGCAGTATTTTTTGTAGCAAAAGACCCTGGAATATCGAGTTTGGTGAGATACCCCCAAAAACTTATTACCATTTCCGCACGCGGGCATGACGTCATAAGTTGAGTTGTGCAGCAGTATGCTTGATGTGATCATTATGCAAACATTTTGGGAGTCCAATAAAGGTTTCCCGTATCGTGCTCGACTTTACTGCTTTTGTTCTTTTTTTACTATGGATTCCATAGTATAACTCAACTGTTTTTATCAGCAAAAATACGCCCATTGTTGTACCTTTTTGAGATATTTTAAAGCTCTTCGCGTCTTCAATTTTTCTAGAACTTCGAATTAGTAAATAGTTTGTTAAATCAAGCCATTGTTTTAAAATCCTTTGACTTTGCTTGCGAGAGTTGGGAATTTCAGTTTCGACATGTTGTTAATAAAAGTAAAGTGATGTAATGATACAACTCGACACAGAAAACAAGATGAAAAAATTGTCTTATTCAAGCTTGAATATAATTATCTCTGGAAGCTCTTATAGGAACGTTGATATAATCCTCCGCGGTGAAATGATGATTTGCCAGGAGCAAATGTAATCATGTTTCCAGGGATCCCAATTATCGCGGGTATGCTAATAAATTTTATCCAAACCTTTCTAATTTGGGGGTCTGGAAGTTGTAGCATTCAGTACATCCAAAAGCAGCACAATGCAATCTCTTTGTCAAGACAGGCTTTTTCTCTTGAAATAAGATTTTTCTCAATACACCAAGCAAATTGACAGCAACTGGAACTCAATTTAGACGTCACGCATACTAATAAATCATCTAATCCTTTTTTGATAGATCATAAAATTTCAAACAAAAATCGTTTCTGACCTTTAAATAAACTCCCTGTTGACAAAAACACGGGTATTTATGGAATCTATATACAGTTAAAACTACTTCTTGAAATAAAGTCATTTTTGTGAAACTCGCACTTTTGTTTTGATCTAGCTAAACACCTGTGAGCAATAATAATCCTGAATGCCCAACAGCGGCTGTAGTAAAAAGACTTGGAGTACACAGTGTGCTTTATTTCTTTTTGAAACCCGAATAGATGGTATGACCGCTGTAGTAGTCTATTTTAGGTCAAAAGAAGGATTTGCTCTAAAATCTAATATAGCAAGCTGCATGAATCAGTCCTTTTCTGAAGTCAACGGAGAAATTTCTTTTTAAATGTGAAATAATAAAGTGCATGATGCTTTCCTTAGGACCTAGAAAAATATTGCCAATGCACCACTAATTGCCAATAGCATTGAAAACCAACCAAAAAAATTTATTGACTACTAATAGCATAAGAAATAAGAACGTATTGAAATTACTTGAGTAGTCTTCACAAGTGCAACTGCAGCGCTTTCTCTTTGCTGCCACCGTTTGTACAATGCAAACACGGGTACTGATCCATCCACCCATTTGATCAGACCGGACTTTGGACCCAGTGGAGTCACAGAATAGTGGCGCGCCTGGAACAAAGGACTGCTATGACTGCAGACACAAAAAAAGACAATAAAATATTTACTCTATTGAAAATGGCTTACTGAATGATGCATGTACGTCAGCGAGAACTATAGGTACAAAATGCAATTTTGACGACGCAGTGAGTTGCTGTGACGTTCGACAGGTACGTTCCATAAACTACTTACAGAGATGACTCAAGCTTGAGTTCTCCGAACTATAAAATGTTTTAAGAATAGGATTAAAGATTATTAGAAATATTCTTTAGCAAATACCAATTCAAGATTTTTTACATAAAAGCAATAGTTGAGAAATTGTCTTTCTTGAAATGAAATATTAATCTTGTGACTACTGCATTCATTAACGATCCCAATCCCCAAAGTAAATAAGAGACGTGAGTATAAAGAAACGTTCTAAACTAGATTCAAAATGTTTCTTAAATATCAATTTCTTCACATTCCATGTCAACTTGCAATAGTCACAACTGCTTAAAAAGCACTGCATGGAGAATATGATCGCAGTGATGAACCTGAGACCTAAAATGCTCACTCCTCACAACTGCAATTATTTTGGTGACAAAAAGATATTATTAACTGAAAATCGTATTTTAAGATTCAAATCCTCAAAATGGAACCACTGTTACATTTTTACAGAAATAACTTTTGAAGAAGGCGAGGCATAAAGAAAAGGTAAATTAGTTTGTAACTAAGAAATTTTATTGATTATAGACAAGAAAAGTAATCCAGATTAACATCTTATTAACCTGTCATGCCTGGCAAACATGTTGTTACAAATAGAGAGAAACTGCATAATCCGTTCATCAAGATGAAGATCTTCCAGTCCTTTGAACAAGAAAGAATGCCTAGAAAAGAAGGAAACAAAACGTATTATCATTGAACATTAAGCATCATTCTTCAAGAGCCTATTAGCCCATGGAGCTGACACTTATCTCTGGCTTCTGCAGTGTTAACCGAATGAGAGTCTTACTTACCCTTGGACAGGACACTAACGCATTGCAAGTTAGCTAGCAGCAGACGCTGGTACTCTATTTACCGACAACATAAGACAGAAACTGTTTATGTTCAAATGTCTCTGCAGAGCCGAGATCCAATCATGTACTTCGAAGGCAATTGCGCCAACCATGCCGCCCCAATGACATTTAAGGATACTAGAGCTATAATTATATATTGATGGTAAAGATGATGGTTATGGTGATTTACTATGATAACATTAACCAAAAAAGAAATGATGACGACGATAATCATATATATTATTATATATGAATACTATGGTGACGCTGTGAATTGTTTTAGTATAAACCTACTGATCGATCAAAAAGGATGTACAAATTAAATTAATGATGAAATCCTCTGATATTATAGCACAACGGTGCTCATTACTATTTTGGTCCGCAATCTTTCCTTTACTAGTAGGCTATCACCAATACACCTCTAGTAGAGCAGCCAATCAGAATGCAGGAAGCGTGTTAGACCGTTAGTAGGTTTACACTTGCTGTAAATGTGAACCAAACAAACAACGAGGAAATATTAACATTGAAATAGGTCTGAAATACTAGTACTATATTTGACACTAAAAATAACAATAACACAAAATAATTGCTGCCAAGCGAAGCGAGATAGCATATATTTTTGCTAACTTATTTGAAGAATGGTTAAGAACCTATCTCTAAGTCATCTCTCAAAATACGAACGTATTTGCAGTCCTATTATCCCGCCACCTAATTTTAACATCGTATAAGTAGCTAATTACACTTATTCGTAACTTAGTTGTGCATTTACTTTTTGTGGTATCTTCGTATATAAATTTCCATATTGTTTCGTTAAGTTTTTGTTCAGTGTTTTTTACTTTTTTATCCTCACTAGTTGGGACATATTACTAAATGGAATTCAATCTGACTGCACTAAAATTGTAGTAGCCTTTACCTACTGAGTCTCGACTAGTTTTCTACTACTTCTGGAGACCAAGCATTCTAATATACAGTGTGAAATTGTCAGATATGTAAAGTAAGTTTCAAGAGTGAAATAAAAATGTTGTTGTTGTTGTTGGATTCAGTCTGATTTCCAAGCTTGCTGCCCCTAGTGCTACCCACATCACATTATTGTTCATTGTTTTTGTCTTGAAACTTTCATTCATGAAAGCGATCGCTGATACAGTTGTGCATATTCAATTACAGGTTACAGTAAACACAAAATATTTTATTTATTAAGTTCGTATTTTCAAATTTACCGATGAATGAGGGACGACTGGTTTTGAGCGTCAAATATTTAATTTTTTAAAGGATTTCCTTAAGCGTTCAATCGCTATATAAAGTTATGCAATTGCCAGTGTTTTAAAACATGTCTAACAGCTAGACACCATGCTGTTTACCTGTGGTAATAACGAGTTCTAAACATCGTTTTTTCACTAAAAATAGTTGTGACTTAAAGTGCAACTAAACCTTTTCCTTGTTTTTCATTTCAATCTATTTATCATAAATTTAAAACGCTTTTGCGAAAACGTTTTTGTTCTTGGTCAAATGATACTCTTTTTTTATAATACTTTGAAATTTGAAAAGTTTCCTCCATCTTGGTTCATGGCCGCGTCCTGAAGGGGACTGGCCATAGTCGTGAGTGGCGTCAGTCCCAAATTATGACAGCGTAATTTGAAACAAAAAGCATTGCCTGATGACTTAACGTTTTAGTTATTGACATTATTCATTCAGATATTCACCGTTAAATGCCTTCACTTTTTATTTTTAGATAAATTTAGATCAAGACTGACGTCATTCACGGCTATTACCAGTTCCATTCAGGACGCGGCCATGAACCAAGATGGAGGAAATTTTTCAAATTTCAAAGTATTATAAAAAAGAGTATCATTTGACCAAGAACAAAAACGTTTTTGCAAAAGCGCTTTAAATTGTATGATAAATAGTTTGAAACAGAAACAAGAAAAAGGTTTAGTTGCACTTTAAACAAACACAAATGAAGAAATATTACCAGGTAAGCTTAGAAACTTTTAAGATATTTCTTTTGGATTTGGATTCGTTTTCCAACGTTAAGAATGAGGTAGAAAATAAGTCAAAAATGACTAAATTATTTAGTCAGTGCTTGCCATTTGACGTGCGCGATCGCGCTCGCGCCCCATCGCGCACCTGAAAGCAATCCGAGAAGCGCGAAAAAAAGAGCACCTACACACAAAAAATCACACGCCTTAAAATGGCCGTAGAGGAATTCTCCATAATTTTTTT
>JAOBAY020011799.1:0-15119 GCA_025331085.2 Zoanthus sociatus | reverse complement strand
GAAGGTTTTCACCTGCTCGAGAATTCTCGGCAAACTCTGCCGAAAGGTAATCGAAGGTTTTCACCTGCTCGAGAATTCTCGGCAAACTCTGCCGAAAGGTAATCGAAGGTTTTCACCTGCTCGAGAATTTCTCGGCAAACTCTGCCGAGGTTTTTACCAGACTATAAAGGCACGGAGAACATATTTTATTTCTTTTAGAAAATTATTATTTTCCTTCTTAATACGAAACGAGTTATGTATAATATAATTTCTTTTATGAAACTGCAAATTTTCAGAACTTGTGAGACAGCCATTCATGTATTGCTCATGTCACCATTGTGCTTCATAGCGCTATGACTACACACTTGTAGACCAATCAAAACGCATGTACTATCCAAATTATTTCATAAATGATCTTTAATATAAGGTTAAACTATAACTTAATTTTTCTAATAAATTATATGTTTTTTCACCTCGGTTAGGTAAAGTTTATCAAACTGTTCTCAACTTGTTTTGTTAACTTTGTAAATAAAAGCAAATTCGTATAAAAGCATGTGGTTCAAATCGAAACTCGTAACGTCTTTCTTTTCTTCTCTTGAGTTAATGTTGTTGTAGTATCCTTCACAGCCGATTTAGGGGTCGATTTGGGAGTGACACGTTGCATGACCATGTCACTCATCAGGTAGTAGCTGCCAGCGAGGAGACTAGCTTTACTGTATACGATGAATATCTATAATATGTATATAGATTGTGAAAGTCAAATTTGCTATCCCAAAATCATAGTAACAAAGAACAAAATATATTTCAAATAATATATTTAAAATGTTACAAGTTTATTAAAGCAAGAAGATAAACTCTGTGCAAGAAAATTAAGATTTATTTACAAGCAAACATTATGGTTCTACAACTGTAAATTACTGCATTTTAGTTCATTATCTTTTACAGGTTCAGGATAAAAGCGTTACATATACCAAAACAGTCTAGAAAAGAAATTCTTGAAGTAGTAATAATTCACTATATTCTATAACAGCAACAAATTGCATGTTAGAAGTTTCAAGCGGTTTGAATAAATCGTTTGCATAAATAAAACCACATACCTGTAACTAAAAACATCTAAACATTTCCAAACTAATACTCCTGTTTAAGGGTACAAACGGCTCATGTTGTAGGAACATGACTGTAAACACTTACATTAATTTCGTGTAACACTGCTAGTTTCTGTAGTGTTACACGAAAAAGAAACCTTTGCTCTTAAGCAATTTTACAGCGTTGTTCAAAAGTAAAGATGTATTATACAAAAACGAAAACAGTATGCGAAGAACCGACGCATCCTACCCGCTGTGAAAGCTTTAGAAACGGCTATCGGCAGAATTTCACTTTTATAGAAGTCAAACTTGATGAGTCAAAATCATTTTCCCGCTCCCTCCAACTCTACCTTAGATATGTAAAATCTTTTTATCATGATAATGCTCGATCCTGAGTCCTTTAGGTGAGAATAATTGATCATTCACAATGAAAATCATAGCTTCAGACAATCAAAATAGTTATCACAAACTCTACCACTATCAACAGTTTACCTACCGCAACAACAAAAGCGTTATTTTAGCCATGCAGCCATGTTAGTCATCAAAGCTACCACGTTCTGAGCCAATCAAATCTAGCCAGTTTACCAGAAATCAGACTGATACGGAACCTCATAATGAATAATCATCTTATTGGCTCAAACCAGACGCGACCGAAACGGGCATGAGCAACATAACCATGCAGCCATATTAGTTATCAAGACAAATGATCATAAGAGTAATCAAAAAGTTTTGAGAGAGTTGTGTTATGACTCCTACTGTCAAATATTTAATCACAATTGGTTCCGATCACATATTAGCAATATTTTAATGCTTAACCAACACAAACCCAGCACGAAAAGACAACAGTGATATTTTTAGGATTGAATTATGCCAACTTCCATCAGAGTCACCATGATTTGAGCCAATAGAATCTAGCCAGTTTTCCAGAAATTAGACCGATACAGACCCTCATAATGAGTAGTCATCCTATTGGCTCAAACGATTGAGATTAAAAAAAGGTCAACGCAACTCAATACGTAAAGTACAACACAGAATAGATTGCTCTACATATACCACAACCATAGCAGTTAAGAATGGTTGGTAAAAATGTGTTGAGTATTCAACTCAAAGAGTTACCATAGTTACTACTATGGCCACTGTACCAGCTACAAACCTACTCTGAACTTTTTTCCTTAAGCTTGCAATTAAAGACGTTCATCCAACCAGATTTTATCAGTTGGTAGAAATGTTACGTTTAAATTTTTCAGTAACCGATAGCGTTCGGAAAACGCGCCTGTTCTTCAAATTAAATATTGGTTATTACCAGTAAAAATGACCTACTTTTAAATTAATATAACTAGGATGTCCATGAATAAAAGAATCGATTGTAATTACCATCCAAACAGCATCAATCTTACCATACTTTGAGCTAATCGAATCTAGCCAAATTTCAAGTACCACCTCAAAGTGTTACCATGGTCATGACCATCTCATTCGCTTATTGTGTACCAAATCGGATCTTTTCACTCTAAACTATAAAATTGTAATACACCCAAAACGAAGCTGCATTTAATGAGGGGATCGAAGTTAGTCTTTTAAGCTATCAATTTCTTTTTTAAATTATTAAAAATGTTAAGATTTCAGCCAATAAATGGAACAAATGCAACTACCAACCAACCAGCCTTAATCTCAATAAATTTTAAGCCAATCGATTCTAGCCAGAAACCTGACCGTTACAGACCCTCATAATGAGTAATCATCTTATTGGCTTAAACCAGCTGCCACAAAATAACAGAAAAAACAAACAAAGTTGAACGGCGTCAGTCTTTGAAGTATAAGTACAACACGACCCAAATCTTTCTACCACACCTATTAGGTCACATACTGGTTAACAAAATGTATTGAGTAGCTTCCTCAAAAGTTACCATGGTTATGACTATTGCCACTACATTAACCTGCTATGTACCCGGCCCTTCCTGATCTTACAAATTTGCAAAAAAAATCAAGGTCTAAATCAATAAAAGTAGAGAACCACTTTATAGCTAAGGTTTTTGTCGAGATTGATTAACAGTCCAAAACGAAACGATGTTAGGGCGTTACAAAGTGCCGATAGCGTTCGGGAAACGCGTCTGTTCTTCAAATAAAGATGATTAGTTTATCAGTAAAAATGACCTGCTTGTGAATTAATAAAGCTACAGTGAAGGGATTTAAACAACAACATACTAGCTGGTAAATCGGAATAGTAATTTATGGAATATATAGATGATATTGTATAAAATTTTTCCATCAAAACTAAGTAAATTTTTTTTTCGCTAAACTTAGTGATGAGAATATTAAAACTGTTTGCACAAAAATGACTTAACTACAACTTTAAAATGTTTAGATAATACATTAGAACAACAACTTCTCTTTATCCCCAACCTGACGCCGACAGTCCAAATAAACACCCCAACCCTTTCCCTGATTGTCAAAATTAGCACCCCAACCCGACCCTTACAGTACTGAGAAACAACCCACCCTGCCCCTAATAGTCCCTACCCCCAACCTTACAGCTCCAATCACGACCCCACCCAAACCCAGACAGTCCAATCACTACCCCACCCCAACCCTAAGACTCAAAATCGTCGGAGCCATTCTGACCCTTAATTAAGTTGATTAAAATGATTCGATCAAAATAGTGTAAAAAAATAAATAAAATTAAAATAATAAATCATCTTGTGTCGTGCTTGCCAGGGCTGGTTCAACACCTAAGTACAGACAAAGAAAGACATTCTGTCAGCGTCAAAACCCAAGCAATTGTACATAAGACATAATGACATATACCCTTTTATAAGCGGCTATATTTTTCAATCCTTTTACTGTACTATATATAGACTGAGTGTTATCCTTCGCTACAGTATTACTGCAATGTAACATGTACAAAGCTAGTATTTGTCTTAAATGTAATCAATACGAAAACCCGCCTGACTGGTGTTTTACCGTTATATATATAGGAATGGAAAGAGGTTCATTCTAGTCTCAATAACCCCATTATTGTTTAGCTTCACTAATCCATCGCAGTTTATCTTCCAGTGCAAACTGGTGCACATTTATAAAGTTTATAGACTGAGACAGTCTTTGTTAATTCATTGTCTTGTCGAAGGACACAGCAGGATTCGCGGATGGAATTTTAACTGTTCTAAGCATATTCTTAAATTTCGGTCAATTTTCGGTCTGACGTTCTAATACAAAGGTTGTTATAAAAAAAGTGTACTAACAGTGGTTTGACTGCAATCAGCAATTTGAGTAAGGTATTTGTAAAGGGACACAACACAGTGGTCTTGTTTGCATGCATGTAATTGAACTCACACGATATTAGGAACAGGTTTTGAATCGTGTCTTGATTCAGATAAGAACAAAACACAGAGGTTGTGCTGCTATTTACTCAAGGACACAACGTCGTGATCTTGACTGGAATCGAAATCACCAAACTAGGTACAAAATGAAATAAAAAAGTGTCCCGCTTGAAACCACAATACAATGTGCTTGCTGGGATTTAATGTCACAAGCTAATATATATACTTGCATATTTCCTTCCTTAAGGTTAATTGGCCGCTGTGGAGTCCAATAACTTGCTTTTTCGTTTTCGGATCGCGTTATGATTGTTGTGTTTCATAAAGTGGTCCATGAAAAAGCTATTGTATTGAAACCAATTATCCAATCTTTTAATTACCTGGGCCGCGGGTTTAACACGTCCACGTAGCGAGATGAAAGATCTGAAACAAACGAAGAAGCATTTATTAACTTAGCTAAACAGAAGAAGAACAAAGTGTTCTATCAGATAGTCTGACAGTATATTAACACAATTTTAAAATAAAAGGTTTCCACTTGAAATGTTACATATCTTCTACCTAGTATTTACAGTTAGACAAGTGGTCTAGCTTATTGCTCTTATGAATCTATAAACATATATTTCGGCGATTATCTGAAAAGCGAGTTCCCCACCTCTGCTTCTAGGATTGTAGCCTTTTCTCGAGAATATTCTGTTTCTAAACTGTGCAGGACCTGTCGGTGGTGGTGGTAGTGCAACTTGCGCCGCCATTAACTCCTTGTCTGTGGGTGGTGGAGGGGGAGGCGTGCATGTCTATTAACAGAAAAACACGTGAAATGGAGAGACGTTTATTACTGGATGGTTAATGCGTTGGCACTCCAAATGTCATTTTCTGAAATTGCTTAAAGCGGTGTCAAAAAATGTCAACTCATAGTTGTTTGATATATATCAAATGTAGTCCATTCGTCCTCGAGGTTTAATTGTTAAATAACAAAATAGCGTCTTAGTAGCCAGAGCGATTTCTCACTTAGAAGGAGTTGTGAATGGCAAAAACAGTCACATTTTATGCTTCATTTGTGAAATTGAATACAATTAAGGCTTAACAAAAATCTTATAGCGTTTAATTTTTAATAGTAGAACAAGTACAATATTCTTAGATATAAAATATAGGTTATAGTTTAACAGCCGTCTGGTTATCCTAGCTAGTATACGTAAGGTGCCAATCTATCGTACGGGAGGCTCGGGCTCGAAACCGAACATAAGCGCCGGCTCCATGGGCCACCTGGCTCGTAAAGGATTTAGCTTAATATTTTTGTTTTTCATTCTTTCGAACACTACCTATTGCACCTGACTTTCAATTCCGTTACCTTGATCTGTTCTTGAGTGTCTACCCACCGACCTAGCTGCTCATCATAGATGATCTGAAACAAAGAAGATAATGAAATTGTATCTAAAGCTGCATGTAACAATAAACGTTTTTGTTCCAACCATTGGAGAATCAAATTGTGGCTCTGTTTGACCGTTTAACCCAAGAAGACTCTAAGAAAAATTAAGATACATGAAGGCGTGAGTGGAACTGGGGTGAATCCAATAACCCCCCCCCTCCCCCCTTATTTTCAAAAGTAATCAACCAATTGACATCAAACTTGGTATGTGTAATAAGTGTCCAGTATACTTCCAATTAAGTTTAGACATGTGGTACCTCGTTGGTTTCCATGGCAACCGTAGCATACACTCCAAGTGTAAAAATGGTGTTCTTCAACGATATTCGTTCCATCAATATAAATGGATATAAAAACTTTTTAATTGTAATTAGTGTTTAGTTGTTTTGCAACCAATAAAAGTCACGTGATCTCTAATTGGTTTTCATCGATAATGAACTGTCGACACCAAAATGATGCAAACGTTTAGGAATAATGAAATTTTATTTGGCAAGATGATTCCAGGTGATCAACTATCTGATCTTGTAATAGATAAAATGAATCATGCAATAAAAAATTTAAAAATTAAAAATTTTACGGTTTAAACGTATTAAAAATTAGATAAAACTTTACGTTTCGGCCGCACTTGTGGTGGCCTTCATCAGAATTCTGCAAGCCTCAAAGATACTAGAATTAATCCTGTTGCCATGGTAACCACTTTTAAAAACCTAAAATGGCGGCCATCAGCCCAAGTTTTGGAATTTATATATCTTTAAAAAATGCAATGTAATCAAAAACAATTAAAAACATGATTTTTTCCAAAAAAAAATAACTTCTGAATACGTAACATAAACAAAAAATAATTAAGTTCTAGTCATTTTTTCAGACAGAGCAACAATTTTAAAGGAAACGCCGACTTTCGTGATTTCTTAGGATGACGTTATCATCTATGACGTCATTTAAATGGATCATAATGCTATAAATTAAAAAACAGTTGTGTTGAAGCTTTTGGCAATTGATAAAATAGCACGTTTTTTATCTCCAAAAAACTGAGGAGGAGGGGGGGGGGGAACAAAATGACTCATCCCTCCCATCCTCATGCCTTCTGGGGTTAAGCTTTAAAATGTATTCCAATCGTATAAATATTAATAACCTAAACATAAAAATGGTTTATATAATGTACGTACTGGTCACACTGATAGTCAAAGATTCTCTGGCTAGCGTGTTTTTAGGTTAATACAAAATACATATCAGAAACAGATGAAAATCAAGGAGTTTTTTAAGTTTTGCCTTTTAGCAAAAAAACCACTGTTTTTTAAAGTCATTTTATCAATCAAATGTCTGATTTGCATTGGACAATAACTTTATTTGTTTAAAAGCAGCTGAAAAGATTTTTTAATCCAATACTTTGAGCAAGAGCAGCGGCTTAAAACTAAAACATAAAATAAACTTACTGTTTTGTTTGTGTCATCTGGCAGATGAACTTCATTCGCCTCCGTTCCAAGAAGCCAACCAAAAAATCTTGAAACCAAACCCGCCTAAACAATCAAATTGTTCAAAAGTATTTCGACGCTCGTGAGTGAATTTTATTTTAAAAAAATACAAATCAATCCAGCACAGTATCAGTGTGTTTCTTAAGGCTTGGGAAGTGAGGTACACTAAGTGGGAAAGCAGGTACACCTGGGTTGAAGCAAGCGCTGAAGGCTCAAGTACCTATGTGTCCAATAACTTTAGAAAGTTGCAAGACACCTTTGCTGGGGAAAGGCGGTGCAGCCGTCTGGGAACATTGGTACAATTTACCGGTGTCCGGGCCTTAAGAAATACACTGGTTATTAAACGTTAAATGCAAATTAAAGTGAGTAGGGCTAGTTAAAATATTCATAAAACATGTTTGTATATTTGTTGTATGATATTAAAAACATGGAGATCTCGGGAAAAAATCCTAGCCCCAGCTGAGATTTGAACCTACGACTCTCCGTGTTCTAGTCGGATGCTGGAGACTCTATGGTGAGCAAGGGTTGATCATTTGGGTCTAGGCTGGAACTGCATCGCGCAGCCACACAGCCTAGTATTGCCTGACTCTCGAAATACTAAAAAAAAATAAACTACACTACATCTGTTTGACATTTTCAGAAATGTGAATCTTTTATATTATATATACCAGGGTATATATCCAGGGTATTGCCTTTTTTTACATTTTCACTGACCAGTGATCGCTCTAAAATCTACATTTTTGGAATGTCTGAATATAATTATATCTGCACTTCAACACAGCAAAATAAAATTTTGAAGTTCAGTTTATTTTTAAATGTTGTAGATTTTATCTAACATTAAAAATGCATTTAGTTTTTCATAAATTTTCAAGTTTTTAAACTTGAATTTAAAAATTCCCATAATTTGCATACATCCCGCTTATGAGTTCTATTTCCTCACTTTGTTCTTTTTTTTATTTTTTTTGTTTTCGAAGAACTGATGAGTACCAATTGTATATTTGAAACACATTTTTTTCAATTGAGAACTATCCAGCCAAGATCACTGAGGTCGAAAGTACACAAGAAACGCGTATGAGAGCAAATTAAGAGCAAAAATCTCTAAAAACAAAACGATCAAAAAAGCTGAGAAAGGAAAACACAACCAAATAATGGCTGTTTTTATGCTAGAGGACGGATTATCCGTCCAGACGGATTAGGTAGTAGCGAAGCATAACTATAAACACTGGGTGAGAATTAACAACAAATTAACGCAGTTGTGTTATATAATATATATATATTCCAAAAAAAACAATGGTTTTAGGTTATAATTATAATTTTTAACTCTTTCCGAATAGCATTATGACTTGGCCGCCTGGAAGTATTACATTGAATAGTAACAAAACAAACAAATTGGTTTATAATCATTCAGGATTTTAAAGAGAATAAGTATTTTGCTAGTGGGACAACACAGAGGGTTTCTCAGTTACATATAGTAGATGCGTGTTATGGTCAGTATCAAAGTATCTGAAAAGAAGCCTCGTGCCTTTTCCTAGTGACTAAATACACACCTTATATATATATATCAACACACATGCGTTGTCAGCAGTTTTGATTTAGGATTGTAAGTAAGCGTTATTAAGATGAAAGTTGTATAGATAATTTAATCACCAAATGACTGTCAATACCTTAGGAACTTTCTGTGGTAACGTTTGACAAGTTTCTTTTGGTTCAGATCTTTTGTTGTGAAAAGTTGGGTTTACAACCTTTTTCTCGTAAGCATCTTCGTCCGATGAAGAACCTGTTTCGTCATCTGAGACATTGCTTTCTTCTCCTGAGTTCAAAACGTGTCTTTGACTTTGCAAATCTGCTGTCATAAAATGCAGTGATATAAAAAGAGGAGAAGGAGATAAAGAGAATAGATTTAATAAAAAAAAAAGAGTTTCAGCAAAAATTGAATAGATGACAATAACAATGCAAGTTTCATCAAATTTTCGATATCACACAAATGCTTTTTTAGTTTAATTAAGTTCATTTTTTAGTTTATTGAAGTTCATAAGAAGCCATAAAACCAATAAGAATATATCAACCAGGCTATGTAAAAATGAATTGAATATTTTACAAAAGCCGTTTGAACTAGTCAAGCGCGTTAGAATGGAAATGCTGACCTAACAATGGAATAAACAATACGTCGCGCGTTTTTTTATAGACAATAAAAAAAACAAAAAGTGTTGAGGAAAACCGAGTTGGAGTTCTCTCTGCTTTTCGAGTGTTTTACTATATTATATATTATCTAGAAACACAAGCGACCGATATTGTTTTAATCATTTAATTTTTGAAAATTAAATGTTTAAAATTTTCGTGGCTGGTATGACGCGGCGTTTCGTCTCGGCCAAAATACTCATCAGATACTTTTCGAATTCCAGCAAACTCGTCCCGTTCGCCTCACACCAGCCACGAAAATTTTAAACGTTTAATTTTCACAAGTACATAACAGTTTTTTATTGCATTTAATTTTTTTTCAAAAAATATAGCCATGTTTAATTAATTTCTCCTCTCCCCCAGTTAAAAATCCCAACTGGTAGAGGGCAAACCAGTTGGCTGTTTAAAAAGCGCGTGGTGAATTTGCCCCTTGGATCACAGTGGACAAATCTATTCGGTAGTCCGGGTTGGGGTTTTGAGTCCAGGCCGCATTCAAATCCCAGCTCTGATTACTGAGCCACACTGCCTTCATTGTTCTTCTCTATTGATCAATTTTATAAAACGGAACTATGGTTAGATATAGATATCTGAACAGACATAGCTATAATGTCGCTGAAAAAATTCCATTTTAAAACTTGGAATTTAAAGGGGACCGGATAAAGAATAAATGTACCTAGTTCTCAGACTAAAGTTAAATAAGCTACATCTTTAAGAGCCAAGTGGCCCATGGAGCCAGCGTTTATCTAGCTCCGGTTTCTGTAGTACAAGTAGTGTTAAGCAGATGAGAGTCTTTGACTAATTCATCACAGGTTAGTTCCCAGCAGGTGCTAGTACTCATTTACCAACCCATGAAGGGTGGAAAGCTGAGTTGGTTTAGATAGAACAAAAAAGGTCATACAAATTAATATTCAAAGTTTGACTGAGCCAGGATCGAACTGGAAACCTTTTGGTTGGAAAGCAAAGATCTTAACCATATGCACTAACCATTCCTGCTTTTCTTTGTGCTTTTTAGGAAGATAATTATATATACTAACCTTGCCATTCACGAACATCAAACATAGGAATAGCTTCTACTGGGGAAATAGGCAAAGAATCAGGGGGACCATTTAAAGTTTCACTTAGCAGCGGAGTCGGTCCAGTGATCTTTAATGGGGCAGTAAACTCATCGAAATATCTCATGGAGTCTGATGACTGCACGGTACTTTCATAAGTCGACCCTCCTTGATAATTACTTCCAGATAAGTTTGTACAGTTCAAAGATATTGGATCACTGGAATATGTCAATTGATCCTTCGATGATGGCTGTGAATCCTCAAAGCAGGTTTTCATTATTGGTTCTTGGCATTTTTGCGAGACGTCAGATATTGTACATGTCTCAACAGAATCCTGCTCAACTTCAAGCTCCTCAAGTAGATAATTTGTTGATTCAAGACTATGTTTTTTAACTGATCTTTCAACGGTGTTGTTCTCTTTTTCCGTACAACCCAATAGTTCCAAGGACTTTTCTACTTGAAGTTTGGACTGTGACGAAACATTGGAAGCTACATTTACGGGTTCTCGACCAGCCTCGAGTTTCTGCAATACAACAAAATTATTTGCTAAAGGAAGTTTTGAAGCTTCATTGTGTTCATTTACGGTTTTGCCGTTCACTTCACTTTCTTCTTCACTTGTTTCATTACATGAGCTAGGAGTCTGTTTTTCATTGCCAGATTCAAAGAATTGCACTCCAGAATCAATAGGCGTACCTTGTCTTTTGAGCTCTGGAGAAAAAAGTCTGAAAGCGTTGTCCGTTTTTGTTGTATCTTGGCCGTTGCCTTCATAGCTCATTGTCTGCTCTTGTTGCCAGTTTATGGAATTGTTGCAAATGGGTGACTTACTTAACTGCGCTGTCTGACTATCGCGGACTTCCAAAGGTGTGTCGCAAGGAATCCCATCATAGTTCAATTTCTCTTGTGGCAGCCAATACGTAGAGTCACCCAATGTAGCATCTTTAATGGGTGGCGTTCCGTTATTATTGCGGACTGGCAAAGGCGTCTCGCAAGGACTGCCATCAAAGCTCGATTTCTCTTGTGGCAGCCAATATGTAGAGTCACCCGATGTAGCATCTTTAATGGGCGGAGATCCGTTATTATTGCTGACTGGCAGAGGTGTGTCGCAAGGACTGCTATCATAGCTCGATTTCTCTTGTGGCAGCCAGTATGTAGAATCACCCAATGCAGTAGGTTTAGTGGGTGGCGTTCCGTTATTATTGCTGACTGGCAGAGGTGTGTCACAAGAACTGCCATCATAGCTCGATTTCTCTTGTGGCAGCCAGTATGTAGAATCACCCAATGCAGTAGGTTTAGTGGGTGGCGTTCTGTTATTATTGCGGACTGGCAAAGGCGTCTCGCAAGGACTGCCATCATAGCTCGATTTCTCTTGTGGCAGCCAGTATGTAGAATCACCCAATGCAGTCGGTTTAGTGGGTGGCGTTCCGTTATTATTGCGGACTGGCAAAGGCGTCTCGCAAGGGCTTCCATCAAAGCTCGATTTCTCTTGTGGCGGCCAGTATGTAGAATCACCCAATGTAGCAGCTTTGTCGGACGGTGTTCCGCTATCATTGCGGACTGGCAAAGACGTGTCGCAAGGACTGCCATCAAATCTAGATTTCTCTTGTGGCAGCCAGTATGTAGAATTACCCAATGTAGCATCTTTGTCGGGCGGTGTTCCGCTATCATTGCGGACTGGCAAAGGTGAGTCGCAAGGACTGCCTTCAAAGCTCGATTTCTCTTGTGGCAGCCAGTATGTAGAATTACCCGATGTAGCAGCTTTGATGGGCGGCGTTCCGTTATTCTTGCGGTTTGGCAAAGACGTGTCGCAAGGACTGCCATCAAAGCTCGATTTCTTTTGTGGCAGCCAGTATGTAGAATCACCCAATGCAGTAGGTTTAGTGGGTGGCGTTCCGTTATTATTGCGGACTGGCAAAGGCGTCTCGCAAGGGCTGCCATCAAAGCTCGATTTCTCTTGTGGCAGCCAGTATGTAGAATCACCCGATGTAGCAGCTTTAGTGGGCGACGTTCGGTTATAATTGCGGATTGGCAAAGGCGTCTCGCAAGGGCTGCCATCATAGCTCGATTTCTCTTGTGGCAGCCAGTATGTAGAATCACCCGATGTAGCAGCTTTGGTGGGCGGCGTTCCGTTATTATTGCAGACTGCCAAAGGGGTCTCGCAATGACTGCCATCATAGCTCGATTTCTCTTGTGGCAGCCAATATGTAGAATCACCCGATGTAGCAGCTTTGGTGGGCGGCGTTCCGTTATTATTGCGGACTGGCAAAGGCGTGTCGCAAGGACTACCATTATAACTCGATTTTTCTTGTGGCAGCCAGTGTGTAGAATCACCTGATGCAGTAGGTTTGTTGGGCGGCGTTCCGTTTATATTTCGGACTGGCAAAGGCGTTTTGCAAGGACTGCCATCATAGCTAGATTTTTCCTGTGGCAGCCAGTATGTAGAATTACCCGATGTAGTAGATTTATAATTAGTTGGCGGAATTCCGTTAATATTGTTTACTGGATATGGCACATTGTTTGTGTTTATGCCTTTCGCTGTCTGGCCAACGTGGCCTTCAAGGAACGTTGCTGGCTGTGGTAGCCAGTATATGGGATTGTGGTTGGTACATGGCTCTGAAGTCCAAGTGTATGTCTTATCTTTGTTATGACCCTCTGTCATATAACAATTTTTTTGTTGTGGGATTGGAATCCACAGGTAGTATACCCCAGGGGGTAGCCCCCAGTAAGGTGGATAGCCTTGATTCCCACCAGGGGGTAGCCCCCAGTAAGGTGGATAGCTTTGATACCCAGACTGATGATAACTAGGAGTCCAGGGAGCTTGTGGATCTGAAATAAGATAAAGACGTAAAAAGGTTTGATTTTAAACTGTAAAGGTTAAAAATACCAGAACCTCAGGCGGGAGCGAGATTGTAAAGATATGAAAAATTTAATGAAAGGGGTGAAAGTGATACCCATGTCATTGGGGCTCTTGGAAGTGTGTCAGAAAGCCAGGGTACATGGATAGACACGCTAGATATAAAGATCAAGACTGAATATTTACAAACAAAAGGCTCTACTTGGAACGGCAAGGATTTTAAGAGAGTGCTAGAGTGCAAGCTACAAGGAGAAGATACTTGAGAGACCCCTGGTCAATGGCTATGACTCGCTCTTTTAAGGTATTTAACGGCATAACATCTGCCAGTGCTATAAGCAATTTTTATAATGGTAATAATAGTAATATAATAATAATGGCCAATGCATACGTCTTTAGCTAAATCATGCAAAGCGATTAAAGTTAAAAACATAAAAGACAAAAAAAAACGATCAACTTATTTTGGTGTCTATTCAATAAGCTGGCCAAAGGCCTACTAATTGGGGACACTTTCTTCACCACTCTAAGGTTAACGGAGATCTTTCACATGAAAGACACACACAGATAAACACACAAAAGTCTCTGAGGGCCTTATCCGAGAAGACGCTAAACCTAACCATTTGCAAATGTTAGAACTCAAAGGTAGGGTATTTTAAGACCCTGAATGAAGGTCCGACCGGGAATCAAACCCGAGCCTCCTGCACGATAGACTGGCACCTTACCAGCTATGCTAATCAGACGGCGTCCAATTTAGATTTATGAAATTCAACCACTTGACCACTAAGTATTTTTTCATGTAAATGAATATTTGTCTTGTTTAACATACGCAAAATTCTCTTTACAAATTACAGGCTAGGCTCACAGTCCTAGCTACGTAAAGTTTTTCGATATTGACACTTGTAGCTCTAGCCATCATAAATAAATGGTTAGCGTCCTTTTTACAAACATTTTATGATTACTCGGGAATTTTTGTTGTCTCTATCAAAATCATGGACAATAAAAGTTTTTAAAATGTGTTAGTTAAGGGGATTCTGTTAACGTTGTTTTACCCAAATACTTGCCCAGCAGTTGCGAAGGGAAGCTACCATGTTTTATTTCACCTTTCGCTAGTGCTATTGCTCAAATGGTTGACATACAGCGGCTTGTGCTGTCGAAACTAACCAAAAATAACAAAAAGCCAGGAACGCCACAAAACTTATTTAGCTGGTCAGCGGTTTGTCGTTAGAGACCAAAACCATGCGAGCTCGCGTATATTTTTAAAACTTCGAGTGTGCCTTCTCGCCTTTAGTGAGTTGATCCGTGTGTTCTTCCTCAATTATTGACTCAAGTTACATAGATATTTACCGGATATCAGACAATAACCGCCGCCTGGTTAGCCTAGTTGGTAAGGTGCCAGTCTATCGTGCGGGAGGCTCGGGTTCAATTCCCGGCCGCGGACCAACACTCAGGGTCTTAAAATAATTGAGGGGAAAGTGCTACCTTTGCTCTAACATCTGTAAATGGATAGACTTTCACGTCTTCTCGGATAAGGACGTTAAATCGTAGGCCCTCGATTCTTCTGTGTTTATGTGTGTGCGTCTGTTACGTGAAAAGTCTCCGTCCATCTTTGAGTGGTAAAGATTGTGTCTCTGGCCAGCTAAAGTATATTGACACTTAATGTCAGAATTTCAGAATTTCAGAATTCAACTTTCAGAATTAAACTTTCGTTTAGGTTATTTGCCGACGACACCAATGTCTTTACATCCTCTAAATCTCAACATGAACTTCAGTCAAT
>JAOBAY020011670.1:0-15124 GCA_025331085.2 Zoanthus sociatus | reverse complement strand
AACCATGTCTACATACTCTCATGCAAACACGCCTCTCGGCCAATAAGAGCGCGCGTATTATCTTAGTTATTTTATAATTCAATATGCAAAACAAAATGTTACAGTAAAAGTTTGTATGTTCGTATGGTTTTTACACGTTTTTGTTTCCAAATAGTAAAATGAGAATATCAGTTCTCAGTGTTTGCACAGCTCAGTTTTGTCGTCTTGATGATTTTGTCTTGCTCGTTGACACTTAGCGATAGCTATTACTAGTATTAGTTAAAGAATCAAAAACCGCTATGAACGTATTCGCATACAATAATCTCGGCATTTTTTGCTAGTCTTTGTTCACCCGGTTATGCTATCAAATTGTTAACGTTATATAAATTTCGATCCATTTCACTGAATAACAAAACCGTAACAAAAGGACAAGTCGATAATGAGTATACTTTTTTTTTCTAAACGCCCTGGTATATCATTCTCCTTAGTAACAATGAAACTAATAATAGTTCTAATATCAATTATAAAAATAATAGATATACTCGTAAAAACGATAATGATAATTTATTAGCAATGTTAACTGATGGCAAAAACAGTATTAAAAGTCACAAGTATAGTTTACATCTGTAAGAATATAAGCATAACAAAAATATGCAATTTCAACACAAGTAAGCCGTGTGCTACTTCTTATACAATTTTTGAATATAATTCACCATAGTTGTTTAACGCAAGATAATCAAAAGCATTAGATTTGGAATGAGAGCTAAAAGAGAATTTCTAGAGATATGTCGGTTAGAGAAAGAGATATATGTTATTAACAATGTGTCTGTGGAGTGGAGCCCAAAGAGAAACGAAGAAGACAACCTACGAAAAACTTGCTAAGACACGTTTGGAAGAGTTAAGGCTTAAGGCTTCCCATGATTAGACAGCAAGAAACACCATAAGACGGAAGCCACGGACCTATCTTCATCACAAAACTTCGAGGATAAACAGTTTATACAGGCAAACTTTATTATTTAAGTTACTCAAGGCTAACTGTGCATTTTTTTTGACCGTTACTTTTCGAACTACGACTTTATTTTGCATCAGTTGGAAACTGAGCAGGCTCCAAACAGTGTCACGGGTAGAAACTGGTGGCAAAGCCTGTAAAAAGTATTAAAACTTTGTTCAATTTTCACCTGACCCTGAATAGCCTAAATACGCGTCAAGTATATAAAATGTTTTCTCGCATCATCTCGTATAATACAGTTCTGGATCACTGAAGTTGAAGAATTTCACACACAGAAAAGGTCTCGTACCAGTTGCCGTTTGTTTATTCACCATACGCTTGAAAGGAACGCGGTCAACTTCTTAAGCAGACACTTGCCACCAAGTGAAACGGAGCCGTGACATTGAATCAAAATAGCAGGTACAAAGCCTAGTCATGCTCGTTCAAGTACATTGCCGACGCGCAGTTCAGATAAGCTAGAAATTTTATCCTCTTGTTTGCTAAGGAAGTTTGTCGTGCGTGAAAGGATCTACTTCATTCTGAGTAACAGTATGGTTGTCAAAGGTTTGCCCAGCTTTACGTTTTTGACCAAGAAGGGACCGTCAACCAACGGGCAGCTTTCAAGGTATAGCAATCGCCATATTATCATTAATATTGTCAGGCATACATTGCCTTCCTAGCTTGGAGATAAATGTTAAAAGTTCTTTAGTCTTAGAATTATTAGAGAAAAAAGTTTACACTGAGTAAGTAATGTAAATTTTTACTTCTTGGGATATTTGACAGTCGTAATCAGTTAAATGAATAAACATATACATTTTTTTAAAAATCAAGAATCTTTAAAATCAAGTTCGGCCGACATAAAAAGTTTATACGTTTTTAATATTTTATAGTGCTATACAACTCAAACTATTATTTTCTTTGTGGAACGTAACATAGTTTTAAAATCTTTTCAAGACTGACTTGCCATTAATTGTTATTTATCTGTTCGTAGGGTTCCGCACTGAAACCACCCGATATATTTATTACAAAGTGAAAATAGAACGAGAGTCAATAAAACATTTTCTCATTTCGTGTTTATTGGGAAAAAAGATTCTTGCCAAAGAGCGTTGTATATCTTATTTTCAGCTTCTTTGCTTTACTTTGGCTTAAGGCGACCGAGAGCTGTTTCATGATGTCGTGAGTCAATTGCAAGAGAGGCCTCTCTGACTCAAGACCTGAAACAGCTCTCCGCTGTAGCCTAAAGCCAGAGCAAAGCAAACAAGTTACTCTAGAATGTGTTTCTCCAGGGCCCAGTTGTTCAAAAGCCTACCCAGGGTTAAATATTTAGCTATGATTTTGTTTCCAATCTTACAGGGTTATTGTCGTCCCCAGAGCCCAACGTTTTCCTTAGCCAGCGGAGCCTTCGTACGAGTCGTGCCTGGGCGCTGCCGGCTAAGAAAACAATGGCTCTGAAGCGCCGTGAGCCACGATGCTAAAAAAGAATTTATCTTACGTTCTTTTAATTAACTGATTAGTAGATTGATGCTTCTCAAAGCCTATTGACCAGTAGAAGAATGCAGTATCAGTTTTTGATCATTTTCAGATTTTCTTTCATTTTAGTTTGTTATCGCAACAGTCTGCTGATGATCAAAAATTAGAGAGTTCGCCCACGTGTTGGCACTGCAAGACAGGCGAGGCGGAGACGATTGGTCATGTGCTTCTTGCCTGCCCTAAATATGAAGAAATTCGCAGAGAGCTACTAAAACAGTTGCGCCAAAACCTTGAGTCCCTAGGAGAACGTGGA
The DNA here is from genome assembly GCA_025331085.2 of Zoanthus sociatus. Classification (NCBI taxonomy): domain Eukaryota; kingdom Metazoa; phylum Cnidaria; class Anthozoa; order Zoantharia; family Zoanthidae; genus Zoanthus; species Zoanthus sociatus. Next base: position 12,374 of record JAOBAY020011670.1, on the reverse strand, counting down.
AATCACGCGTGGAGCTGTTTTGTGCGCGGATCGTTGTCCTATCAGCTGCAAGTAATTCTGGGAGTTCTACAGTTTGGCGGGTTGGTTGACGAGGCGATTGCGCAATTTAGCAGCGAGTATGCTGCGAAGGCATGGAACGGAAGAATCGTGATATAATGAGCAACTGCAAAATAAACCCTTTGAATTATATGGATAATAATGTTTTACGGATACTAAAACACCTCTTTTTTCCATAGCTATGAAAAAGTTATATACTAAATGCCCCGGATGTAAGCGCACGTCCTAAAAAAATTTTCCCGCCAGGTTTTGTCGCTGGTTTCTACAAACATGTGACGGCTGCTCGGGGTTTCGTAGAGGTTTTAAATGACGATTTGGTGACATTTTCAACAAAAATGAAAGCAAAAATACTAGAAAACGACTAGGATCTTCTGATTCTCAGCAGGAGCCCATAAGTAGGAGCGAGCAACTCCCATACTAGACCTATGTCACGGCGTTTTCACGGACTGGTTTATTTTTAGATCGCTACTCGCGGGAAATTTCAATAGAAGTTCCGGTCTCAGAGGAATCAGACATTTCATACAAACTTACAGTGACGTCATTTATTAAGTATGGACGTATGTGATTGGTCTGAACTCGCGAGAACTGAGCTAAAAATAAGTCGGTTCGTGAAAACGTCGTGACACTAGAACATGGAAGTTGCTCGCTCCTACTTATGGGCTCCTGTTCTCAGGGAATATCTGACAGTGATAAATGATCAATGGGAGACAGAAATTGTCGTTTGTCCATGTAATAAAAAGAACCTTACACATTAGCTTTGAATATATGAATTTTAATTTTGAGGATGAAAACGTTACTCGAAAATAAAATTCATATCTTTGCGCCACCGTGAAAAAGCAAAATTGTCACAGTCATCTACCCGAGGCTTTGGAAACAAAACCATGCAACAAATAAGTTATCTTGCAATCAATAATATTAAATAATTAATAATAATAGCAATAATATTTAATGAGGATGCTTTATCGACAGCTAATTTTAACAACTAATCAACGGCACATAATAAGAACAATAGACATAGGTAAATGTTAACTATATGGATAAAAATAGAAACGAGTTTAAAACTAAGTAAATAAGAAAATAAATTCTAAATTAAAATTTTTAAAAATGTTTTTTTGGAAATAGCCAATGTATCAATTAGTTAATTGCTCAATTGTATAATCAAAAAAAAGATTGATTGAGCTTTGTAGTTGATTAACGCTTCAAAAGCACGTAATTTTTTCAAAGAAATAAAGAAAGAGTGTTTCGATGGCCAACTGTCATGTTACCTGACAATGAGCAATTAAAGAAATAACTGAGAACATCTGGTTAAATAGAAAGCCTTGCAATAACATGTTCAACTGTTATGGTTATGTTAGCTTTTTCTTTTTTTTTCAATGGATATGGACTACATATGCTTTGTTTTTATTAAAGTTGCACCCACAATTGCTTTAAAAAAATTAACTAATGAATATTTTACCAAACTTGTTGGTTGACTGCTAAGCCATCATAAAACTCAAAAAATCAAACAAATTCTATCTACAAAAATAATAAATATTAACTGCAAATTCAATTTTAGGAATGAAAATCAAAAGCAGCTTGTACGCACATATAAAAAGAGTGAGTTTATTCAGTTGCGTTTTAAAATCACGTATATCAATGCCTAAAGGTAAACGCTCAATGAAGATGAAAGAAAAAGACGTTATAAAATATGTTCGCGGTTTGCAATTTAATTAATTGCCAGAATTCGAACCTGTGACCTCTGCGATGTCGATGAGCGCTCTTTACAATATGATGTATCTGCCTAGGGAAGGTAACATTTTTTGAGCATGAGCGGGGTGGGGTGAGGCTACAGATCCATTAAAAAAACGTGACCCCCGCTCCGCAAGGCTTTCACAAAACATTCGTTTGAAATTAGTCATTTAACTGTATTTTGTGAATCTAAGCTTTCGCCTATATCCATAATCGTAATTTTATTTTTTAAGCGGCTATAGAAAAAGAATACAACATTCTTATTTTGAGTGCTTTATTATGAGCTAATCCACGAGAATAACGAGGATTGCTCAGATTCGGTGGTGCAGGTTTTATCAGTCAATCATCATTTGACTGAATCATCTGATGATACTTGCACTACAGATTAGGAAACATCCGGTTATTTTAGTGGATCGGTTGTAGGTCTTCTTCGCACTGGATCAGCTGAAACGTTTCCTCCATGCATCAGTTCTTTCGCTTCTGTGGAGGTTTCCCTTTTTACCAAGGATTTCGAAGCTTTTATTTGATGTCCGTCTCCAAATATTGCCGAGTGACCCCAGACTAACCTCATGCAAGTTCACTTTAGAACAGCTTCTACCGAGTAGCATTGTCTTCCCTCTTAATATCGTATGCCTTAGAAATTCTGAACAAAAGTGACCCCATCCCTTCTGAGGTTCGAAAAAAATACGGCCGCCATAAGATCACCAGTCCCCTCCCCCCTTCCTCCCATACTCATAAAAAATGACACCTTCCTAACGATAATATAAAAGTTGAGAAAAGTCGTTAACTTGTTTGAATGCGCTGCTTTTAAGAACTGATGTTGCTAACTGATCATAAAAGTTTCGACTTGGTTTTTAAATTACAATATTAGTACCAGTACTTCCTAGCTGACACATGTCTAGAAATTATTCATTCTGAATTTGTTTCCCTAAAATCAAGCAAAGAGCATTAATTCTTACAAAGAACAAACTTATATATGTGAACGAATTTTAGACCAACAATGTCACTATCGGTATATTAATGAACCGACAAAGTAACGGCTCGTGCCATTCCGCTGAAGAATTGACTGCTCAATGGAGACATATCAGAAGCGATAGCCTGAACACGAGTGTCATGCAATTAACAGTGCACAAAAGGGACTATTTGTCCTGTTCCGCAGTACTTAGGGTAGCGAACTGACTACTCAACAAGTTCATAACCTCCCGGTGGCTCATTTGTTGATTGGCTTTCTTCACTGACGAGTAACTTGCCTTTACGTAAGCAGCAAATTTGTTGGGACCCCGCGATCTTGCTGGTGTACCGTCCTTCTTCAACTGAGGGAGTAACTCCAGCCGACTACGTGGTATATGCATATTCATGAAAGAAAAAATACGTTTAACTCGTGAATTGGTTTACGAAATCTAATTGCGAAAAGGAACACATTAATTTATTGCTTTAGAGCTATGCAATATCGATGTAAAAAATTTAGAAACAAAAAAATGAGGGTAAGCAGCAACAAATTGTCAAAAAATTTACAGAATGCGCACATTTTGCGCACATATTCCCGGCCGGACCAACACTCAGGGTCTTAAAATAATTGAGAAGAAGGTGCTGCCTTTGCGCTAACATCTGCAAATGGTTAGACTTTCGCGTCTTCTCGGATAAGGACGTTAAACCGTAGGCCCTCGGGGACTTCTGTGTTTATGTGTGTATGTCTGTCATGTGAAAGGTCTCCGTCCACCTTAAGAGTGCTTAAGATGGTGTCCCCACTTAGTAGGCCTTTGGCCAGCTAGAAGACTTGACACCTAAATTACTTATTTTTTATTATTATTATTATTATAGGAAGATGTGCAATTTTTCTGTTTAGAATAATACATTTCTGAGCTCAATTTAACGGAAATCAAACTTATAGATCATTGATTTAGAGTCTCCATTTGATATCTGAGTACTGACAATCAGAAAATGGTAGATCTAATTCGATTCGCTTTTTCTTGTGCGTTGTGATGTTTTTTTTTTATTTTTGGATATTCGGCAAAGTAGAATCTCTCGGAATTTCCTGACAAAGGCTTTCTAAATTCCACAATAGACATCTTGGTGGTTCTACTGTGATCCTGAAGAAACATCTTACTTGATGGGTCTTAAACTGGCGTTTTACGTTGCAACTCTTAATGCTATAATTTTATGTTGAGAGATGTTCAAGGAAGAACCAAAAAATTTGGTCCTAAATCCCATACTTACCCTACACCCCTTAGTGGTCCATGTATTGAGATCCTCAAGGAACATCTTGCAGGATGGAAGATATATACGCATGCCGTAGTCAGTCTTAGGATTTTCTAGAGAGTCTTTATTGATAGCCTTGATTCCTAAGAACCACGTGATCCCCTCCGTATCGTTTGAAGGAGGAGCCTCGGTTGCCATGGTTTCGTTGACAAGACTTTCGGTGAAGTTCATTATGTGAATGTTCAACGTATCGTGGGGTACAACATAGGTAAAAGGATGAGGTTTCTTTTTCATCTTCTTTGCTTCAATTTGGCTGGGAAATGTGTGGAATTCGTCAAAATGGTTCGCAGTCGGCCTTTTACCATATCGCAAAAACACCTTAAACTTAATGTCCGGGTCAAAAGTCAAAATCTCTACTGCTACTCCGGATTCATTATTTGTACGGTTGAACTTATGAACTCGCATTGGAGGATCGTCGGCGGAGAATTGATTCAGTTCCAGAGATTTGATGGGATTTTTCTTAGTATCACGTGGAACAAACATTTCTAACATCTGGCCAGCGAGATCTAGAGGGGCACCAGTCCCGTCTGTGAGTGAAAGACCAACTACTTTGGAATTTACATCTTTGGAACTATCGTCCCAAGCGAAGGGGTTGTCATCCATGGCCGTCATCTGTTGAATAAAGTCAATAACAAACTTGAAATCCTTAGAGAAATTATTTATCAGCTAGAGAAGACAGCAATAAACACAAGTAAAGAAAAGATACAAATTCCAAAGTCTTAAAAACTGAAATACTTGCAAAGTAATGCGATAAACTCTCAGTTGATTCAAAGTTAGCTGGTCACTTCACAATTACGTTATTTGGTATATATTTTGTCAAATTATTGTTTATTATTTATCTTTCTTACTGTTGAGCCAATTGAATCCATCGAGCCATCGCCGCTATCGGTAGCGTTAGCACCGCCGAAAAGCCCCTCGGGATCGGGTAGTTTGAATCCTCCGTCATCGTCATCATCATCATCAGCTGCCAAATCGTTGAGGTTCTTCTTTGCCGTTGCTAAATCAAGAAATGGAGTTTTGATCTTTTTTGGTTTATCTCCAATGGCCTGTTGTTTACCCATGGCTCCACTGATTTGGTCAACGATGTTTAAGACGTTCTTTGTGTTGTCCCTTGTAACATTCTGTTCATGATTAAACATTGACCAAATTAGTCTACCTGTTTGGTTTTTAAAAATTTGTTCTTCGGAAAATTTAATTCAAGATCGGGAATTCGTGGTTGAAAGACAGACAGCCACGGTGCCGCTGAACAATTTACATTTAAACACTTCGTAAAAACTATATTCAAGCATGATTAGCGGAGTTGGTAAAACCTTTGTTCTAAAAACTACAAGTTTTCGGGTTGCTTCTGTTGAAATTTTTATTTTCTTTAATTCTTAACAAAACGAAAGACGAAAGACAAAGCTCGCGTGTAGTAATATTTCTTTCATAAAACCTTTTTATAGAACTGCGCAGCTGCTTTCTCTCACAGTAACGAAAACAAAGAGGAACTATATACAAGTCCAAGATTAAATCAATTGCTCTCCTAAACTTCCAAACGGGTCTTCTATAAGTCTTGATGAGCTTACGTTAAGAAAACAGCCTAATTAATCTAAGAGCAAAATTTGTATGCCTTCAAAAATTAGCTTATGATCATTTGGCCTCACACCAAATTCCCTAAAACTCAGTTTGATGTTTGAGGATAAAGTGGTACAAGTTGAGTTTTCCTCTATTACCTACTCAAATTGAAATATTAATGTTTAATTTTTAAGCTGAGCTTATATAAAAATATGATTACCGGATTACTTGCTGTAGTTGTGCCATTCAGAGATTTCTGCGCGCTCTTGGATGCCGCACTGGCTGTGTTACCGATTGCTGAGATCATACTCTTGGCGGTATTGTCAAGATTTCGCTCACTACCAGCTCCCGCCAGAAACTCTCCACTTTTTGCCAGAGCTTTAATTGTCGAGTTCTATGGCCAAGAAAGAAACAATATCGAATTGCTTGAATTTATTGTTAAAATGTAAATATGTTAAGAGTTCAACGAACTCTAACTTTAGTTTATCTTGATAATACTTTAATATAATTATGTGTTTAATTTAGGCTAAGCTGTTTACACAATAACTTTACTAACAATAGCTATTGTTTTATTTTCATTTATGCAAATTCAGATTGGGTTTTAAGTCATCCACTTGTACAATAATTTAATTTCACTTGACAATGGCGTCATGAGGACTCCGAAACGTCGCAATAAAAATCCAGGAATTCGTTTTATATCTTTCGCCTTTATTTAATTATGTATATAATTTAATTTAGTTATAAATTTTATTTAAAAATGTTTTGTTATATGTAATCATTTTTAACAATACTTTCAAATTTGCAAAGTTTCCGCCTTCTTGGTCCATGGTCCGGTCATCCGTGTTTTACTGCTTAGTTGAACACCAGTTTACTAAATCTGTAAGTAAATCTTCAAAGCAATTGCTAAAGAGAAGCTTGAACGAAAACCTTTAGGCCTGAAAGGTTTTACTGCTTAGTTGAACACCACTTTACTAAATCTGTAAGTAAATCTTCAACGCAATTGCTAAAGAAAAGCTTGAACGAAAACCTTTAAGCTTGAAAGGTTTTACTGCTTAGTTGAACACCACTTTACTAAATCTTTTAAAATTTTGCATAAAATTTTGTTTTTAAAATCTTCATTACTACCACAGTTGTTATGATAAAAAAATCAATTTTTCGGTACTTACTAATTTTGACCTGCTCTTTCTATTTCTGCCGTTTAAATTGCAATAATTTTAATTTTGAACTGACTCTAACAAGCGTGACAAGGGTCTATATGAACTAAAAACAAGTCGATTCGTGAAAATGCAGTGACACCAGAACATGGGAGTTGCTTGCTCCTTCTTATGGGCTCTGCCGTGCGATAGTGCTAATCGGCCTTTGAATTAACTATTGGGCCCGGAATTGTACAACGCTAATTAGTATAAACCTACTAACGGTGTAACACGCATCCTTAATTCTGACTAGCGTGATAGCCTATTAGTAGAGAAAAGATGGAGGAACGATACAGTAATAAGCCTCGTCTTGCTATAATATCAAAGGATTTTATTGATAAATTTAATTTGTTTATCCTTTTTTGACCGATTAGTGGGTTAATACTAAAACAATTAAACCTCTTGGCCTCATACTTAAATACTTAAATAAATAAAACCTAATTTAGCTAAAGCTAATGACTAGGTATGGCGATAGGTTTTATAATCGCCTGAGGTGGCCAGGGACCCGAATGGATCTTAGTAGCTGGATTACAGGCGCGCGCCACTACGCCCGGAATGAATGTTCATTTTATAAAAGGGTTTGTTAGGCTGTTTTGAAAAGAATTAGTATTTCACGCAATCAATTATACTTTTGAAGCAAATAGAATAAATGTACGTTCATTTTATAATGGTTTGTTAGCTCACTGAAGAATTAGTATTATCAATTAATTATTTCAATCTACTTTTTGAAACTGAAATGGAATGAAAGTTCGATTTATAAGGGTTTGTTAGCTTGGTCAACAATTAGTATTACCAATTGTTTCTACTCTTTGCAACAAATATAAATGAATGTTTATTTATGAGGGTTAGTTAGTTTTCTTACAAAATTGATATTACCAATAATTTGTACTCTTTGACATGTTCTTAGCAACAGATATACTGAATGTTCATTTATGAGGGTTAGTTAGCTTGTTACACAACCTCATTCCCAGGGCCTTTTCCTTACAACTCTAAGGAAAAGGCATTGGGAATGAGGTTGCTTGTTACAAGATTGGTATTACCAATAAATTTTACTCTTTGTAACAAAATACAATGAATCAGTTCATTTTATGAGGGTTTGCTAGCTTGTTTAAGAACTAGTATTACCAATTATATACTTTTTGACTTAAATCCTTAAGTAACAAACTCAGAGTGTTTAAAATTAGTGAAATAACTCCCTTTTTTTCTCAGAGTTTCTGTGAAGCAATAGTAGCGACAAAGGTTTGAGTAAAAACTGGGTAGGCACAGGCCCCCCCGGCCCTTCCCCTTGCTACGGCCCTGCTCATACTTATTAAACCTTGCCTATTTGCCTCTCTTTAGCTGTAGCAAAACACCTTATTACGTTTTGTGCACACGGTTAGCCAGGGAAAGTCGCTGTACCAGGTTTCCTGAAAGGAACGTCCCTTGTTATTCGGATCAAAGTCTTTTGTCGATGGTTGAAATGGTTTTCCTTGCGGCGAAACACAACAAACTTCATTGCACGGCAGTGACAAAGCAGCTGGCTGATCAGATTTTTTAGAGCGGTGAATTTCTAGTGTGTCAACTTCATTGGAACAAGCTAGACTAATCTCGCTTGATACTTCATTTTCCGTCTGCGAGTCACTAGCTATAGCACATTTCTTTTTTCTTGGCCGTTACCGGAAAGTACGACTCGATAGTACGCTTTGGAGGCATGTTCAAGGCTTCACTCACAGTAATAATCACAAACGATGTAAATTATTTCGCAAAGCAAAGCTTTGCAGATTTGATGTAATTTTTTAGACAATTATAACGTAAACTGCGGGAAAGTGGCTGGAGAGATAAATTGTCTGCAATTTCTTACTGTTTAATATTTTTTGTTTTGTTTCACTCTGCCGTCATTCAGAATTAGGATGTGATATAAAACGAACTATATTTTAATATCCAGAAAGGGCGATATTAAAAAAAAGGCTTTACATGATTTTATTTATATGTTTCAGTTTTAAGTCATAGAAAATGAGCAATCGAACGGCTTCTAACCAGAAAATTGGCATGTCTGTTTCCAAGGTAACTCAGTCTTTACGGTTCGCGAAGCCGATATATCGACCCAATCTACCTAAAGATACTCATATTTTATTGATATATAGACTACTTTAACGAAAGTTCTGGCATTGAAACGTAAAGGGGGGAGGGGGGGGGAGGCTGAGCCCCCCAGATTTTAGCTTAGAGGGCTCCTGTCCCACCTCCCCCATCCCCCTGCTCCGCCGCCTATGTACTTTAAGAGCCAAAATGTGAGAAAGATGTATCGTGGGCTGCAAATGTTCCACTGTATTCCTGGATTTACCAGAGACACACAAAAAAATTGTTGTTCCTATTATCTTCTTAAAAGTTTTTGAAGCAAATAATCAAAATCTTAGGGTCTTTTAAAAGCACTTACCTTTACATATTTGATTGACATATATTGAAAAAATATTAAACAAGGTGAAAATTCAAAAACTCGCTTTTATGGATCTGATCACAAAAAGTTTGACTTTTATTTATCTTCTGAAAAAATATTAATTTTAAGATACAATAAGAAAAGAAAAAAAACAATAAATCTTTCGTACTTATTGGAACTCACTGCATGTTTTGTTTTTATTAGCCAAGAACAGCTATTGAAAGAACTTGAAGAGACAAAACAACTACATGAGAATACGAAAACAAGATTTCAAAAACGAATGCAGGTAGTTAATATAATTTGTAAATCGAAAGCTTTTTAAGCAAATATCTGCTTGCATTTTTCCTAAATTATTACACGAACCCTAATTACTCGGTCTCCCCGTTGGAGTTTTAAAATAAACTTCAATATTTTACGAACCTAGTGGCCCATGGAGCCGGTACTTATGTCTGGCTTCTGTAGTGTTAAGAGGGTAAGAGTCTTTGACTCCCCCTGGATGGGACACTAATCCATCGCAGGTTAGCCCCTTATTTTATACCCTTACAAAAATTTCCGTGATTTATATATCCTGTTCTAGACTGGATGGTCTGAACACCATACCTTGAACAGCGGCACATACTCGTGACGTATTGTTAATATATGGAAGTACCCCCTCCCCTACTTTCTGTTTTAGAATCAGCTACGGGCTTTGGATTTTAAACAAGGAAAAAAATTTTAATCTTTTTATATTACTTATATTTCATTTAGGAGCTCACTGAACAAATAAAGTTTTTAAAAATGGAAAAAGACCTTAAAAATGGAGTCATGAATAAACGCGAACCAGGTAAAACAGTTTTAACAATAAAAGAGTTTGGTTGTGCGATGTGGTTAGAATAATGATCACCAGGTATAGAAAGTACATGTGTACACAACCTAGTTAATGCAAGATGCTACTCCTTCAACCTACTATAAATAATAGTGAGCCTGAATGTTAGCAGTTATGGACAGCTGTTTAGAACTTATTAGGCCTTGTTAACATTACCTCTAAAAATGAAAATCATCACGAACAGAGAACACGAGAAAATTGGCAAAGAAAAGAGAGGCGAAATCGAGTTCCCTCTTTGCTTTTCGAGTGTTCTTTACGTCATAGAAACACGCACGATGCTGTTTTATTTCCTTAAATGATTATGATTATTAGTGTATATGTATACCACACAAGTGAATAGTACTTCTCGTGCACGCTGATTGGCTAGCTCGGAGGTGATTAGCCAAGTACTATTCACCTCCAAGCAGCAGAAGAAAAACAAAATGGCTTCCCGTTTTGCTTCTCTCTTAAAATGTCACAAACAAAGTTACTCTTTGGTTATTCACTTCCACTTAGGTGAATAATTGTTGATTATATCGATAATTTTGATGGTAAAAATTTAACAAAAAAACTAAAGGTATAATCAAAATATCCTTTTCACACAAACTATTTATCTAACTGTGACCTCATCTCGTGGTTTCTATTCCGTTTTATAAAACGGAACTATAACCAATCAGATCGCGCGTTATTTATGGTTCTATTTTTTATTTAGCAATACTTCTTTGTGAGTCTAATTAACAATTAGACCTCGAGGGCGAACGGACTACGAGTCTGAATAGCCCATGAGGCTGTAAGCCGAATGAGCTATTCAAACACGTAGTCCATAAGGCCGAGAGGTCTAATTATCTTAGTATAAACCTACTAATCGGTCAAAAAGGATGTACAAATTAAATTATCCTCTGATATTATAGCAAAACAAAACACATTGCTATTTCAATCCGCCATCTTTTCTCTACTTGTAGGCTATCACAAATAGACTTCTAGTAGATTAGCCAATCAGAATTCAGGATGCGTGTTAGACCGTTAGTAGGTTTATTCTAAAGACGTTTTTTTTAATTTCATGTTTTACAGTTCATAACGAAGTTGACGCCCTGAAAAGACAAATGTTTAAGAAAGAACGAGTAAGTGTACAACACTGAAATTTTTGCCTCCAATGATGTAGAAAAAAACTAAATTCTTTATGAGCATTTTTGTTCATGTAGCTCTGAACTTTCGCTTTCATAGATTTAATAGAAAGCTAAATCCTTCTCCAAGCATAATAGTCGCCCCATGTAAGGTCATCCAGAGCACTACTGGATGCCGGATGTCTAGCCTCCGGATGCCGGATGCTAAGAGCGTGGATGCCGGATGCCTTCCTCGTGGTCGATCCGGATGCCGATACAGAAATTATTTAAAGTTAGGCAGTCGTTTGACCATCGAAAACTTTAAAAACGCTTTGCAGTGTGGTCTCAAATGAAGAGAACAGAGACGCAAGTCGTATTTCAAAGGCACCACTGCCGCCTTTCGCATGGAAGCCTGTCAGAGGAGGGTTTGGCCTTGGCCTAGGAGTTGGGCGCTGGACCGCTAGACTCCCTCTCGACTGCTTACAGTAGGGATTCGCCTTTCCCGATCATGTCCGGAGTCAGCGGCTCCACGAGCGACCCAACGTCGGTGATGAAGGCAAGGCTTCCCTCGTCATAGAGCTCCTGAACCCACTTCTGCCCAAAAGCCCTGAAAGCTCCGTCAGGAAAGACAAGGTGTCCTTCATGGCCGGAAGCTTCGGGTGGATGCCAAACTCTGAGCATGCTTGCTCCGCAGAGCTGATCTGATGCATCTCCTGGCTGGTCGAAGAAGCAAGTGTTATGACTTCCATGCACTATCGTTGCATATCGTTGCTGTCGTCGCCGACGATCCTTACTGTTCCGGTCGTCTTCATCATAGTCCCTGTTATCATAGTTCATCTGTCATTCTCGTCGCCTGTATGTACTGTCGTAAACTGACATGTGCATTTTCCCTCTCAGGCACCTGTTTCATCTAATGGCTTATGATGATAGAACGAACTCTAGGGACCATCACGAACCCCCACGCAAAGCTGAGATTCCCTCAAGACTGGCTTCGCACTTCTCTCCTCCGGTAAGAAAGCGATGCTCTTGCGGACGCCGCGGTACTCGTCGTAAAGGGGGCAGTTCAAGGGCACCTGGAACTCTGGTTTCGAAGCACATGTGAAGCTTAGTTTCTTACATTTGGGTGATTCTGAGCTAAACTTAGCTAAAGCAGCAAGTCGGAGCGCATTCTAGTGCGTGAGCCGTAGAAGAAAACGTGTCTTTTTGATGTTTGCCAAAGTCGA
>JAOBAY020011621.1:0-15124 GCA_025331085.2 Zoanthus sociatus | reverse complement strand
TGGTAGTGGTAGTGGTAGTGGTAGTGGTAGTGGTAGTGGTAGTGGTAGTGGTAGTAGTAGTAGTAGTAGTAGTAGTACAAATTACGAATGTTACTTGTGGAGCATTACTTGATTGTTCCAGATATTGCAGTGACTTTGTTGAAGAAATCAAACTCTCTCTTGTAAAAATCAAGTGATGTTCCGGAGATGGACTTTGTGATCCTGTCAATGACGCTTTCCAAGTGATCTCCTATCTGTGGATCTTTGTGTAAGCTCTCTTCATCCGTGAATATATTTGTTTTCATATTCCATATTAGCTGAGGAGGAGAATAGAGAAGATATGACATAGGCCAGTATCACATGAAAAACATCATAATACGCTTTGTTTGTCCAGCCAAATTTGGGATAAGCATTGGTTTCCAGTTTCTTTTGGAATCATTGTAAATCCCAAGAAAAAACAAAAACAATGCTTATGTAAAACTTTGGCTGGACAAACAAAGATTATTATAGTATTTTTGATATTGGCAAATTGTTAACATGTTGCTAAATGAACTTATGATTATCTACGAAATACCTCGATATGTTTTGTTTGAAAGCTTGATATATTTACTTGTACCAAGAACATGTTTGTAACTATGCATTTCATTACTAGAAACGTTTTTTGGTTCTTCCACCCTTCCGCATAAACTCTACAAACAAACCTGATGAGCTAACAGCTGAGAATGTCTAGCGGCCCAAAGAATGTACTCTGTCACAAAACCAAGAGAGTCGTATCGTGTTGCCTGAACAAGCTGAGGTATATAGAACAAGATAGAATCCGGCGGAAATGACTGTAATACCCGGATGGCATACTGAGCTGTGATTGGGTGAGCTGGGTACTGCTGGGAGAAGAAAGCCATGGCATTTACAGGCGGTACTGGCGCCCAGCATAACATGTGACTGAGCGTCGGTAGGTCGTCTTTGACCGTCTCCTCAGTAACAAGGTACTAAAAATCAAATGAATACCAAATTGTTATCATCTACAAAAAAAGTCCGGTATTAGTAAGCACAACCGCATATCTTCACCACAACTGTCACATACCTGCAATGCTCCAGAAAGATGAGCGACGCTTGTTGGATCTTGACGCACCATCTGACAAACTTCTTTATGTACAGCGTCAATTTCTTTAAACCTGTAAAGTATTTCTTAACAATTAAGATTATTAAACACTAAAAACGTTTCCTTTGAGAGGTTCCTTGTGTTAAGTTAACAAATAATGGTAAAATAAAAAAAAAGTAAATCAGACTAAATGAAAAGGTTAATTCTGGTTCCAAAATCAAAGGTTACCTCAATATAAATGTAAAAGTGTGCTTCAGAAAATTAATTAATGGAAAAAGAAACAAAACGAACATTGAATGAGCGCTGATTCCTCCAATCGTGCACCCCCATTAGTTTGTTTTCCTTTTCAATTACTTCTTTGCATCAGTTTAAAACAAAAAATAAAATATTTTTGAGAAACACAACACATAAAAAGAAATAAAATGTTCGAAACAAAGTGGCCAATAACAATAATACCCGAATCTGTGAAGGGCTTAAGAGTATTGACTGTCTTTAATGACCCGTATGGATTCCCATTGCTAGTTTCAAGACTTTCATTCTACCAAAACAAAGGATAAGTAACTGACCTTGCAGGCAAGTGCACAGCAACATTTGGGGAGATGTGCCAAGCCAGCCGCACAAGGTCGCGCCAGTTTCTCTCGGTAAACACAGTTTGGTTTTGCCAGAAAGCCAGTGACTCTTCGCCGTCGAAACCAAGCTCTGGTCTTGCCATAGGGTTGTGCCATGTGGACAATCTTTCGACCTCCCTCCTTGATTTATAATAGGAAAATAATTCATCATCTATCAAACTAACAGTAAGAACAGGAGGTTTTGTCAGATTATATGATAAACTTCCTAATCTAAACAGATGTTTCAAAAATCTTTTTCGAACCTCTACGACTCCAGTTACTACGCACTATTTGCAATAAACACAACACATTAGGTTTCATGTAATTGTTTGACATAATACCATTAAAATCTTGTCTTGGTACGTTAAAGACCAAAACAGCAAATTTAAGATTGGCTTGTCGTCCTTGGAGCACGTAATTTCCAGCAGGCATTAGCTAATCAAGTATGATATTTACAACACAATGAAAAATCTAACCTGATTAACGCTAGTATGAGGTTCCTTCTCTTGAGGTAATCCTTCATTACATTGTGAGTTTGGGCATTCTCTCTCCCTCCACCTGAGGACACATTACCAGTCGAACGGCGGGAAACTGAAGTCGATAAATTACTGGCAAGCGGCATTGTATTGATCCAGCGATTACCCTGCAAAATACGTGATTTAATGAACCCCCGGTAGAAAGGTTTAATAATTGCGCAAAGTAGAGTGTAAGACGGACGACTCGTTAGACCAACACAAGTTGAGTTTTTCTAAAGAGCTAAAGCTCAAAACGCTAGCTTGGCTCTCTACATACGAAGAAGATTTAACTACATTTTAACTTAGAGTTACATATAAATATAAGTGAAATAATCCGTCGTTCCGGCGTCATGCTGGTGCCAGCATGACGCCGAAACGTCGGATTATTTCACTTATATTTATATGTAACTCAATGTCGAAATCGTTATTGATTAGAATTTTAACTTAGATGATTAAATCATGCGCTTTAGCTACTCATCCATCATTTTTATAACTCCAAATAACTATCAAACAAGAAGATTAACCTGGAAACAGCGCCACATGTTTTTAGAATAGTAACCGAGTTTAAACTGAACACTCACGATTTACCGATTTTTGTATTTTTCAATGACCTTCTTTTTTTTTTTTTTTGGGGGGGGGGGCATACACTTTTATAAAAACTTAAAAACAATGTAAATTAACTCTATAATTATTAACAGTAAAAGGCCAACAATTTTCACTTTCGCGTTAAACTTGTAGGATAATGTTTCGTTTACGAGAAAACGCCAATTTTAAACTCTAATCTTCAGAAGTGCTCAACTAACGGCTTTTCTGTGACGTCATAGTTGTAGTTCTCACCTCAAGGAGACAAGCTTGCATAAAAATGTCTTTGTTCAGATCTTTAATGCAAGCCATGGCCATTTCCAACTCTTAAACTCAACTCTAATTAACTCTTTAAAACGAATCCACAAACTGAATATCAAAAGACTACTTAATTCAAAGTGAAATGCAAATGTGACGTCAATTTCGGAGCTCATCGGAAGCGTGAATATTAAAAACCTACTTAAATTGACTTTTCTCGTTCAATGTTCAAAATTTAGTCATAAAATGTTTACATTCTCATTTACTAGACATAAACAAAGAAAAATCATATTTTCTCTATTTTACCTTTCTTGGCAACCGGTATAAATGAAATCAGCACGTATAAAGTATTAAAGTATAAAAATAACGGGAATTACAAAAGCTTACGACTATAAGTGTAAATTTAAAAAGAATTAAATTTAAATTTAAACTTATAGTTGTAAGCTTTTATAATTCCCGTTATCAATGAAATCGTTCGTATGAAACAAATAGCGAAAAAGCATGGTTGTTACCAAAGATAAGAAAATCTTCTGAATGACAAAGTCGTGTTAGGGAAGAAGATGGGAACGTAGTTGCTTGAAGGTCATGCGATGGCGAGGCTACGTAGCTTTCTCTAACTGAGTTTTTGATGTTTCTATAATCATTAAATCCCTTTTTTAAATGTCGCATCTAAATGAATAACAACTGACATCTTTTGATCTATCATTTGCCAAATACAGCATTGCAAAATTAAGATTTCTTAACTTTTATGGTCAGGGAAAGTTACTGCTTTCAATGACATGTTCATGTTACTATCCGTAAGTAATGCGTTCATCAGTTGATGCATTTTTTTTTAATTACAATGTTTCCGGCTTAAGCTAAAGTTAGACGGTGCAGGTAACGTTGATTGTTTAAACAAAGATGCAAGTTTAACTGCTTTACATAGTCATTATATACTTAACATAAGCAAACTATTAGCATGGCATGGCGGGCATGGTTGGTTCAATTGTAAGATCTCCGCTTTCATTCCGACCACAGGGTCCCCAGTTAGATTCTGGCTGGACCCGCTGAGATTCGAATATTTGTGTGACCTTCTTTCCTGCCTAAGCTTAATCAGCTTTCCATCCTTCCGGGGTAGGTAAATGAGTACCAGCATCTGCTGGGAGCTAACCTGCAATGGATTAGTTTCCCGTCCAGGAGGAGTCAAGGACTCTCGTCTGCTTAACACTACGCAGACACTGAAAATAAGCACCTGCCAATCGGCTCATAAAGGATTTAGCTTTAGCTTTATGTTTGGATGTTATGACAGTTAGTTGAAAATTTATGTAATGCATCTTCACGAGCTATTAGCCATATCAAAATGCATGCACCTCTTTTGATGTTCTGTCACTATCAATAAAACAGTAATGGTAAACAAAACAAAACAATTAGAGAAGTTATTTGAGATTTAATACTAACCTGACTCAAGAAGCCAGGCACTTGTCGACCAACACCGGTTTCAAAGCATCGCATATAAAACAATTTATTTGGTAATCTTAATATAGGAAGCTTTTCAGGCAAATCGTTAATGAAGGGTTAAAAACATTTCACTGTTCCAATTGCCTTTACAATGGTTTAAATCGCAAATGAGCGCACCGCACACTCAGCAGTTCTAGCAGAAAACCAATTTTCAATTGGAAACACTCTGCAGCCGAATACAAACTAAACATTCTGGTTGGTTGGTTATGCTTGGCTCCTTGAATATTTTTTTCTATATCGTACCATATCCAGCGAGGCAACGGAATCCCGTTTTCGTTTGTCTGTTGTGATCTCGGCCTAGCACATACAGGTTAATGGTCATGTGTTATTCATGGAGGTTAGTACAGTTAACATGCAACTTAAAAGTGCCATCAACAACATTAATTGTCATCCATAACATGAAGTGCAAAATAAATAAAAACCAAACATAAAATGAAGGTTTTTCCAGTTATTTGTAAAAGCAACCAAAAAGTTTAAGTTAGTGTTTATTCTTTATTAAAACAAGTTAACCACACTGTAAATTTTGTTTTTAAACCATGCAATTTTGAATGAATGAAAAAAAAAATACAATTTCAAAATCTAAAAGACATGCTGTACCTTGTATAGTACTCAGCGATATGGATGTTTTTGTTATATTTAAGTAACCTGTGCATAAATAATTCATAACCTTGGTTAAATGGCGAAGAGATTTCGTCCATAAAGTGATAAAAAGTTAATTTACACCACTTACGACTGCAGTTAATTTTATACTTTGTTTGCGTATTGGATGCAATAAAAGAGTGACCTTTCTTGATGTCTGTAATTACAGCGACAGCCGTAAGCTATAACCGTCACGTGATTGAGACACCACGTACCTGAAGATAGCCTGTGGACGAGTACTGACTAGATGAAGACCCTATCCTCACAGAGTCCGATGTTGAAATCATGAAAGACTTCATGTACTTTTTATCAGCTAGCATGGCTTGCCAGAACTTGATCAGGACTATTATATCTTCCCGCACCTGAGCACCATGATAAAATGGCCATACTGGTTCATTGCTGCATATAGTCAAAGAAAATCTTAAGCATAAAGATAATAATCACTCCCTTTATAACCCAAAACTTTACGTCCTCCATATTCTTATTACTCCGCAAATATCTACTCAACTATAACGTGGTCTTTTTTTTACAGTTTTCTTGAGATAGATCTCCAGCACAAACTTCTGGAATCTATATTGTTTAAGAAAATCGAAAAGGTTATAGCATCGCTGATAAAATGATATAGGCTTGATTCTCATCACATTAAAATTGCGAACCTAGCACCACTGTTTCACGGTGATGCTTAGCGCCACTGTTTCACGTCTATATTGCATACATACTCATAACCAGACCAAATAAGTATATGAAATCGAACCTTTACGAGTTCAATATGGAATTAACTTGCAAGAGTGTTTTCAAAAGAATCAAAGTTGCATGGAATAACGCAATTCGAGATTTTTAAATTCCATACTGAACGAGTAAAAGGTTCGATTTCATATACTGAAAAAGAAAAATGTGGCGGTGAAAACGTGACAATTTATGCGAGCACAAATAGTTCATGCCTCCATCGTCATAAAAACGTCTGCATTTTGATTGTCTTATTAGTTTGAGACAATTCATGTATGCACGGACAATTCATGCCTCTATCGTTGTCACAGAAGCTTCCTAGAAACTTCTACGTTTTGATATTATTCAACAAATAATAAAAGTAACTTCCGCTTAACATCAATTTCTGCACGGAATTACAAAGTAATTGGACTGCTCTTGACCAATCACAAGCAAGTCATGTTTTCATGTGTATGATTACCAACGTTATGACTTACCTAAAATAATCCAAAGCGTTACAGTAAATGCGTTCTCTGAGCACGTTCTTAGAAACTGTATTAGACAGAACGTCACCCTGCAACATCACGAGACCGAGGTGCAACAGTCGCATTCTTGGTCTGAGGGCCAATACATGACGCGATATGAAGTTTTTTGAACCAATACTCAAAGGCAACGATCGGTGAAGCAGATTGACAAAAATTGCCACCTGTTAAAATTTGAATGCTATTATTAAATAATCCATTCCACAATCAGATATGCTTGGCACAAAATATTTTCTCTACTGGCGACTATAGTCTAATGATTGTTTTTATAACTATATCATAGGAATAACCAAGCATCTTTATAGTATCCAAAAATGGATGGGAAAGGAAGGCCACGGAGGGGAAATCACTGAGATCATTCTCTTTACATAGAACTAACGATTTCGCCGATCAATACACCACTTAGTCAGCTTCAGATTCATGACTGATGAACGAGCAACTGTCAGTTTATGATTTACGATATTCCGCTTCAGTTCTTAGAGGCCCACGATAGAGACAACCACGGTTTAGTAATAATTTTCACTGGTTCACAGAGTTAATGCTAACGAATCGCCAAATTGATTTTGAACTACAATTAATTATATTCATCAGTGACAACAACCTACTCCAAACCCAGTATCAGAACTCTTATTATGCAATTATGAATGTCAGGCTTCGACTTACCAAGCTAGCAAACAAGTAAAATGAGCGAACCACTAGCAAATTTCTGCAAAAACGTTTTTATCAAACTTTTATTGACTTTGTGCTTTATCGAATGTGGAGATGGTTGAGACAGAAAAACTGACTAATTTTTTAGAATCTGCTATTGTTGATAAATGAATGGTTGAGCAACATAAAAAGGTACTCTCTTAGCGGCAAATAATTACAGAATGTAGTTTTGGGCTGCCATCGAATGAATTATCGACTCTATTTAGAAAATTTGTTTGTTCTAAAACATCATTATTAAAAGCATAAAAGCTTTTAAATGTTAGTTTTTCAAATTTTGTTTTTTCTAAATAAATCTTTATTTTATTTAAATAACACGACAAAACCGAATCTAGAACCAAAATAAATACAAATGTTTTATTTTCAATTAAAATCGTGGTTTTTAAAAGTCGTGGCTTTTAAAAGTACATGTATATTGATCAATTAACCTTAAACCAAACGCTAACCCTTGAAGGTAGATACAATAACTTATGATTTACCAACCTGATCCTCGCTGTAGTATTTTGCTACTTCAAATCTTTGTATCAAAAATTTTAACCAGATGTCATGAGGTTGGACATTTGGCGGCTCGGGAGGTTTGTTGTCTTCAAACGAAGCAAGTGGGCTTTCAACTGAGGGATCAGGTGCAAAAATACCTTTTCTTCCAGAAACGGTCCACTGCCAAGCAGCGCTCAACTCGCGGAGCAACTGTAAAAAAATTGAATAGTTTTTAATACAGAAGGTATTTCTTAGTTGAATTTGATACCTTCACGTATCCAACAAGAAAATAAACATCTATGGATATGAAAACGACCACAACTGTGACTACAGCTGTGACTATAACAGCTGCTGTGTCTATTACTGCAGCTGAAACTCTGACTGCAGCTGTGAATATGGCTGCTGCTGTGGCTATGACCACAGCTGTGACTCTGACCAGCTGCGACTATGAAAAAGCTGTGACTATGAATGCTGCCGTGGCTATGACTGCAGCTGTGACTCTGACTGCAGCTGCGCATATAACTGTGGCTGTGACTACGACTGCAGCTGTGACTATGACTGTAACTATGACTACTGCTGAGACTCTAACTGCAGCTGTGATCATGGCTGCTGCTG
Source organism: Zoanthus sociatus (assembly GCA_025331085.2). Taxonomy (NCBI): domain Eukaryota; kingdom Metazoa; phylum Cnidaria; class Anthozoa; order Zoantharia; family Zoanthidae; genus Zoanthus; species Zoanthus sociatus. Next base: position 6,903 of record JAOBAY020011621.1, on the reverse strand, counting down.
AGACTCTAACTGCAGCTGTGAATATGACTGTGGCTCTAACAATGACTGTGACTATAACTGTAGTTGTAGAGGTTATTATGTTAACCGACTGTGGATATAACAGGAACACTTAACTTTACCATGAAATTAACAAACCTCACTTAACTATACACCTACCTGCAACTCTAAGTCATTTCTCGCTGAAAGAATCCACTGCCAGCAGGCCACTGCAGTAAGCATTGCTTGTTCAGTGAAAGCTTGAGCAGGACACCAACAAAGCTGATGAAGCAATTGCCTGTCAACGCCTACAAAATCATAAGTTAAGATTAGGGATATAGCTGGAGTACAACGTCTTAACGCTTTCATTAAAAATTTTGAAAGCATAAATAATTAAGGAAATAATTCTCATTTTGCTTTTTCTGTGCTATCCATTCTACAGTTCGAACCAGAAAATGAAACACAATAAAAATTGAAGTTTTGCTCGTTTTGAATGACGGTTCCACTCATTTTCCATTGCTTCAAGAAACCGAGAAGTAGGCAGCTTCATTAAGTTGGTAAATTTGATTGTCAAGATTGAACAAAGAAACAAAACCGTCCCATTAAACTAAAGTAAAGCTTTGTAATGCTTGCAAAATTCTGTTCAGTTTTACCAACAAAGAAACACGTTAAATCCATAATTCTAGCCCAAAACAAGCTATAAAAGGTAGGAAACATGAACATGGATTAAAAATTAATCCTGGGTTAGCACTAATCGGGTTAACATTTTGAGAAACCGGGCCCTGTCTCAGACCTTCAGATACCACTGGGTCAGTATTCCAATTTTTTTCCGACTACGATGTAGATGCTATCCTTTTTCTCTAAAGTTAAACTTTTAAATACGCTTGCCAAATGAAAAATACTCTTACCAAACCCCACACAGACTAACTTTGTCCTTAAAAATAGTTTTTGATACTGAGGAGTGATTTTGTGGAACATCTATCCTTTAAATTTTCAAAATACAGAATCATTCAACAGTTTTACAATGACTATATGAATTTCCTTTTTTCAAGACACGGCATTCACAGAAAGCATTTCGATTACAAAGTAGTCATTTACGATTCCCGATGTAATGATCGTGTAGAATTAAATTACCAAGCTACATGTTACAAGGTGAAAGGAGTTAGCAACCCAAATAGTTTTCACAAAAGGCAATGGTTGTAATAAAGTTAAAAGAGCGTTCTCCATAATATCACCTGAACAATCTCACGGTCAAAGCTTAGATAACTTTGGTCTCAGCACTTTACGGAACCGGCGCAACGATCAATGCACAAAGTTATTTAACAACATGTCGTTATGTCTGCACCGCCTTTCGCATCTACTACCTCCAAAGCATACAGGACCTTATAACCTCAGGAACAATAGGGTTTATGAGCTGGCACATTTTCATAAAAATAGCATAATTTTTCCCACATTTCCCCACATTAATAACATTCGTTTTTATGCATCAACACTATATTTTTATTATATTTTTCGCTTATATTTTGTAAATATTTTGATCAATTTTTTATACATATCAATTGTAAATAATTATGCAATTCAGCTTTTTAGCTGCAATATAATTACTCAATAAACTATTTATCTATCTCTATCAACTAAAAACGTCTCCAAGTCAAGGGGATTTACTTACCAGTCCTAATAATCAGTAAAGCGGATGCTTTGTACATTGCCTCTTTGAAAAGGTCCTTTTCCTTGTTTGTTGCCTCACCCAATTGCTCACACAACCGAGCAGAAAGCAACTGGTTGGGGTCCTGGTCATTGGAAACCTGGTTGCTCAGTATTTCTCTCATTCCAACAATCTGAGGACAGAGAGGAAAAATCCATCAGGTACGGTTTTATGGTAGGAAAAACGGGTATAAGAATCTAAAATTTAAGAATCTGTTAGCGTAAAGTTCTTAAACTTAACCTTTCTTTATGTAAGAACCATTTTAGGATAAATGTTTAGCCCCGTTTTTTTTACCTATGATATATAGTCATTTTTTTCAATTTCAATGCTTATGCCCCTCAATATGGCATATTAAACCAATACAATGGGTGAATGAGATGAGGGGGCAAGTCATTCAATATTAATATAATGAGCATGAATAAAGAAGTCATTATGAACAAAAAAAGCAAGCATCTCGTTAAATTGCTATCGGGTCTGGGGTAACTGCTGGTTGGCAACACCTAACCCCTATTTCCAGTGCAACTAAATAAATAGTCTTAATCCGGGTGCCTGTAATGTTCGTACATCTAACAATAGCAAGTCATCAATAAGTCCGGAATGGGCAACAGCCCTCATCTGCCATGAGTTAAAAAAAGAGGTATTGACACCTGTGCTCTAAGTGAAGTTCGGCATCCTGGAATGGGGAACATAGTTGAGAGGAGTCACACAATCTTTTGAAGTGGCAGAGTAAATAAAACTGCAGGCGTTGGTTTTGCCATCTCTAATAGGATAGATGTTCAATGTATCAGTGCAACACCAGTTACTGGGAGAGTGTTCATCATGAACAAAACGTTGGTTTTGCCATCTCTAACAGGATACATGTTCAATGTATCAGTGCAACATCAGTTACTGGGAGAGTGTTCATCAAGAACAAAATGTCACCGAGAAGCATGGTGCTGGAAAAGTAATTCTAGTTGTCTGATGCTATTGTGTACAATGTTCCAGTTGAAAGACAGCAACATCTGAGTTCAAACCGATGGCATCAAGTAGATCATTTACTATCAAATAATGAAACCAACCCAAATGTTATACAGTGACAAAAGTAATTAAATAGCAAACTGCTACACCAATCAAAAATCCTTGTTTCTAAGTGCTTTTTTTTCTATCAAGAACAAAAAAGGTATAAAACCTCCCAAGATGTTAGACAGGCGCTTGAATCAAGAAAAAAAGCAATGCTGCCTGGAACAGTTTATAGATGAGAAACTCTTGGCCTGTAACACTGACTTTGAAGAGCTCAAAGCTGCAACCCACGTGTTTTGCAAGAAAAGCGTGCAAAACGACTGGCTTGATACCCAAGCTGAATAAATTCAAATCTGCTACGAACCACGAACCTGGACTGAATGTTTTAATAGAATGCTTTAGGGAGCTCAAAAACAACTAGTTCCAACAGAGAGCACAGCAACCTGAGCAGGTCTCCAAGGAGAACCACAGGGAATTCTTTGCCACTTTAAATGCCGTCTATGGTACAAAATCCAGAAACTCTCATCTAATGAAATCCAAAGATGGATAGCTTCTGACTGCTCCGGAAGAACAAGAACTCCATCAAGCTCTTAATAACATCCAATTAGGAAAGAGCCCAGGTTTAGATGGTGACCTCCACTAAGTACTTGTATATGGCGCAAATTGCTTTCAAGAGAGCTCCTTAACAACTTCTGGATTGCAGAGATTATCCCGTTGGACTGAACTGATGTGATTATCGCCATATTGTTTAAGAATGGTATATCGCTTCTCAGCTCTGTTGGAAAGTTCTTTGTAGACTTCATATTACAAAGACTACATCTGTTTGCGTAATTCATATATCCCCAGCCACAGTCAGGATACAGCAAAGAAAGGAGCACAATAGATAGAATTTTCACGCTTCGTCAACTGAAGGGAAAAAACAAAACAGCAACACAGATGTTAGCACGTAGCCTTTGTCGAGTTCTTCATAGATGGTGCCAAGTTAGCTAATGTCATTTGCTTTAAGTACCTTGGCAGCTACAATAGAACTGATTGCTCTATAAAGGCGGAATTCACATCCAGTATTTAAGTGACATCTCGCGCTTTTGGAAGATTGTGAAAGAAAGTGCTCGACTTGCATGATCTCACAGTTTCCATTAAAGTTACTATGAACAACCAGTTCCTAAAATCCTCTTGTGATGTACGGTAGGGAGACATGGACTGTATACCACCATGAAGTCAGGCAACTCGGTGCAGTACAACAACTACAACTCATCCTAAACATCAAGCGGGACAACTTCATAAGTAATAAAGAGGTACTACAGTGCAATCAGCCGTGAAAAAACAGAGCAGACTGGTAAAGACTTACCGATGTAGTCTGTGTTGGATACAACATAAAGAGGGTCAGGGATTGCAAGAGGAGAAAGGTAAGACTAAGAGAAATGAAAACTGTGAACGTACCCATCTGCAGGTATATATAGGAAGTTTGTTGTTCAAGTTGTCCATTTTAAAGTATTCAATACAATAAAGTAGAGCTAAACATGTTTATGGGTGGAGTATTGTTAGATGCAAGTTTAACATTCGCAAATCGTCCACTAAAAGAAGATGGGGCAGCAGATGTCTGGAATGCCATAGACCTTACTAACAACGCTCACTGCATTCAAGCGTGATCTGTTTAATTTTAAACTTTAAATTAATGTCTCATTTTTAATAGCTGTGTTATATATGAGCTATTTTGTACCTGATTTCTTACTATTTTCATGATATATAGTTAACTTACTTATATAGATTGTTTTTACCCTTCTTTAAACCACTTTATATGTGATGTAGGATTCCTCAATAATGACTGTATATTATTATTCATTAAGATTGCTTACTCATAGAAAAATTCCAGAACATTGAGTTGTTTACAGTAAGAAATAGATGTGATTTCATAAACTATCATATTTATGAGGTAATGCTTTTAAATACGGATAGTTTCTGAACTTTCTAGAATTTCGACTAAAAAGTATACAAGTCATGCTAGCAAGAATGTGTGAGAGAATGATGAAAGAGAGTGATAAAAAAGAAAATATTAGAAATAAAGGAAAGTTAGTCCAGAAAGACGAGTAAGGACGTACTCCTCTAAAGCTCTAATTTTACTGGTTCTCCATAACACGGAGTTCCATTCTATGGTTAGGGTAAGGTTTATTGTTTATTATGATTCTTTTGTGCTTTTATCCAATTAAAAAAGACTTTCTAAACTACTACGTACCGACCCAGAAAGACGTGCATAATTAACGGTCAAGGTATTAGATAAGCTATAAAGTTTACTTCACAATAGGAGCTGTGTGGAATTAACTGTGTTACAAATGGGCCTGCGTTTAGTCACTTAACATGCAGCCTCTTTCGTAAGCGTAACTCATTAAGGAAAAAAAGCTGAGTTAACTTTGGCCAGAAGGGAAAGGCATCTGTAAATATTCAAATCTCGGTCATCAATCCTGGAGCCTTGTGATTGCATCACAGAGATCTTACAAACTGCACTATGCATGTCGTTGTCAGCTGGCTTACGACTACATACACTGTTGCAATGAAAAGCTATTTAATCAATTGAGTATTAGATATTCTAGGCATTATCAAACCCTCCCTTAAGCAAATCTTTCAATTCATAATGCAATGACCTCACCTTGCCAATGTAGTTATTTTTGAACACCAGTCCAGCGGAGAGTTGCGAAAGATCTTTTTTCACACAGTCTGGCCTCTTGTCACGAGTAGCATTCTCTAGCACAGCTGATGTGGAGTTCAGACTAGCATTACGGAGCATACTTTCTGATGCCAAGGCTGCACCGGCATGATTTGATGATACTCCTTCACACTGTTTTTGTGTCTTAACAAGGTATTCCTTCATTTTTAAAACAAAATATGTTAACATCTTTAAGGAGTGTTGGTGTTGTATGTTCTTCAAAATTTCACAAATGTATTGTCAAACTAAATCCTTTAAAGAAAAACAGAGAAACCAGTATATGTTAAAAACAAACAGAAAGTTCACCAATCGACAATGACAATAGCAAAACAAATGTTCGTCAAAAATATCAATGGGTCACACATGCGATAAAATTGATTTCAAGTAGAGAAACATATGCTATTCACTGTATAAAGAGGTGGAAATAAACAATTTTAGTGCCTGAAAAGGGATGATGTACATCAAAATCTGCTACACCTAGATTGGTTTGAAAGGGATTTCACACCTAACTTTCAAAGTTTTGCTTATACCATTGGTTCAGGGAAGAATACTCTCAATTTTTAATCGGTAGATATCTCCGTACCTCTAAAAGTGCCTTAGTAGCGTCCGGTGCCCATTTGAATGCCACTTGAAGAATACCGCTACATCTGGCAGCAAAGTCTGTGACTGTCCCCTCACGTCCTTCAACCTCCTCATGAACTCGCAGTGTATAAGGTGCTCCTGGTACAGAAAGCAACTCCATCTGATGGTTTTCGTTCTTTGGTACCGGTTTTAAAATATACGAGTTAGTATTATCACATTTATCAAAGGCTGAGATTAACAACTGAAAGGTTTTGACGTACCAGGTAATACAATGACTGAGATAACGTCTGCAGTAAATCAAGCATGGAATGAAGAACGTGGCCATTCCAAAGCAGCTGTGGAAATCTGCACATACAAATAACATAGCATCACAATAAAAAAATGATACTTTTGCTTATTCAGAGCTCAAAGTTGGAAACAAAATTGTTCACTGTTCTCCCAATTGAAAAATCACTGAAACTTAATCAGTAGTCATTTGTCCAAGCAGTAAGCTGTAAAAAAACTGTTTTGTACATAAAAGTTGTGATGATGTTTTAGGTGTATTTGATATCTACAATTATTCTTGACAGGTATATGAAATGTTTTATGTTCATGCAAAACAAAGTAAATACAAGTTAAAAGTTTTGAAGTATCACTGTGGAAAGTGTGTAGGAAGTCATAACATGTTGGCCTGTAAGCCTACAATTTAGAAAATGTCTGTCCTCACAAGAAGTTTTATTGATTCTATATGTACTTGTAATAGTATTAAATCAATTGATTGTTCAACTTACACCATAACAACATTTCTTTTTTGAAAACATAATTGAACAATTACTTGACATACTAACAATAATAATAATAATGATAATAATAATAATAATAATGAGAAGAAGAAGAAGAAGAAGAAGAAGAAGAAGAAGAAGAAGAAGAAGAAGAAGAAGAAGAAGAAGAAGAAGAAGAA
>JAOBAY020011556.1:0-15125 GCA_025331085.2 Zoanthus sociatus | reverse complement strand
TTGTTAAGAGTACACCAACATGGCCACCATGACGTCAGGTGAAAACGCTCTATTGTTAAGAGTACACCAACATGGCCACCATGACGTCAGGTGGAAACGCTCTATTGTTAAGAGTACACCAACATGGCCGTCATGACGTCAGGTGAAAACGCTCTATTGTTAAGAGTACACCAACATGGCCACCATGACGTCAGGTGAAAACGCTCTATTGTTAAGAGTACACCAACATGGCCGTCATGACATCAGGTGAAAACGCTCTATACTATTTGCGGGTTGATGAAAACTGTACTTAATTTAGTTGTTTATAATATTGGCTGCGAGCGAAGCGAGTACCCCCTATTCGGAACACAGTGTAATCTTCGGATGCCACTAGCAACGAACATGCGATACATACTATCAGCGGTTAAAATCCATACCATATTGAGAGTCAGTTCAAGGATGTCACTAGCATCTCTTTACACACGATACATGCGACCAGCGGTTCAAATCCAAATGATTAAAATCAGCATCAGTATTTCTAATGCTTGGTCATTTTCTTTTGATTTCTCATCATGTATAACCGCTCACAGAAATAAGAACAAATTAAGAACAAATTGATCGAGGCTGAAACAGCAAAAAAAAAAAAGAAAAAAATTGAAACAATGAATCGAGCCTCGCTAAAATTTACTGTTTTTTTTTATAAAAAAGCATGTAACTCATATCAAATGAACTCAGATATTACTAACATGATTTATTCAACCTTCTTAGAAAGGACTGTAAGTATTATACAACTTGGAGCAACATTGAGTAAATTGCGAATTTCAAATTATGGTTGGTTTTGTTATCACATATCGTTTTTTTGTGTTTCATATTGGTTATTAGTTGATTTTGCTTTCATTCAGTTAAAAGGAATGTATTGTAGTATGATTGTGAATTATCAATTTTCAAATCTGCAAGACTAATTTTTTACTGAAACCTCAATCATTAGTTGAGGCTGAAGTTATCATTCACTTATAGCTATGAAATATTACTTTAAATTTCTTTAGGACTGATATATCAAAACTAAAAATCTTACTTTTTCCGAAGTTTCGTGGAGATTCTTCAATAAAATTTTGACATTTTGAGCCTCATACAATTCTTAAATAATAAATAAATAGTTTTAAAACAGTTCATTTTGTTGAAGCAGTGAATCCGAAGGTGAATGTAAAACTTTACTAAATGGAGAGGTCTGAAGTAAGTTCTTTCAATACAAGAAAAAATATGTTCTGCAGTACGATTTTTATCATGAAAACAAAAAATGTAGAAGAACCTTTTCTGCTGGTAGAGTGGTTGAGCGTCAGTATGATTCTCAAAAATTACCAAAATCTGCATGAGATTCTTATAAAAACGTGTGTATTGTAAAGTTCGTTTACAATCAAAAGTCATACAAATTATGCTTTATACAAATCAAGGGCTCAAAATCTTCTAAAAATTAAAAATTATTTATGAAACTTTTATTTTATCGTTTTATTTTGCAGCATTATTTCGGTGCGGTGCTCGATTTCCTTTATTTCATTGCGGATTCAATAAAGTTGTAACTAACAACCTTTTCACTTTTTTCATAGTTTGAAGAGTAGGCTATAAAGTTTTAAATTCTGCTGCTCTTATCTCTTGCCAATCTCAGCCAGATTGGATCCAGTCGAAAATCTGATCGTGGCTGTCCTTTTTCCCAACCAAAACCCAGGGTATAATCCCGGTATGCCCCTCCGGAAAATGTGTGGAAACCAATTCATCTATAGTATCCTGAAAAAGGGTTTCTCCAGAATGTTTCAAAATGAGAAAAATCTGACCTTGCATGGCTCGAAAACTGACGTTCGCCCTTGAATCTGAGCATTGTTGTTCTTATAATTTTTTTTGATCATTGTTTAAAATAAGTGTAAATTGATAATGCTAGATGTTTCTACATTGTTCCTATTTTGTAAAAACGTAGAGAATTGCTGATTATGCCTTCGCTATTGAATGGTGCCTTAACCTGTAAGCTCCTTTAATTAAATGATTTAGAAATTTGAGGTCCATAAGTGGGCTATAAACACCTTTCACAACACACGTTGTGCCTGTTAATTCTAGACAACTATACTTCGGAGGTTTATTTCAAATGACATAGTTAAAATTCTAAAACGTTTCGAAGTGTTTCGGAAGAAAATCAAAGGAGTTCTCACCTTGTGGGTTGACTCTTTACAAACACATGCAGTCACTCCAAGAATACTTGATTGCAAATGCTTGTCTACATAACTGATAATGCTCTTTTATCTCCACAATAATCAAAACAAGGGCGTGTTTATTGCAATATTACTTAAACTTACCGCTTTTATAACTGTAATTACAAAGATATTGGCCAGTTAAAAGTGACAATTTTTTTAAAAACAAGTAATGCAAAATTTCGAGCACATTTACTTCAAGCCAAGTCTCAACCACTTTTTTCAAAATATTTGTTGCAAATGTTTTATCTAATAAAATAAGTGTCTAGATCGATAATGCAAGCAATAATAATGCTGTATAATTCCATTCATTCAGTGTTTATAGTTGGAATTATTTGATTAATCTCATGTAGGTCCATGTAGATGGGTCGTTTATAACTAAGAATTAGGATAATTGGGTTCACAGGTGTGCATATATTCCCTCATTAAATGTTTTATAAGCCAGTTTGTCTGAGGTGTATTACGATAGTTTATTACATTTTGGAAAGATCTAATGATCTCATTCCGGAAAGAAACATTGCATCTCAACAGGCAATCACTAAATCCCCTTCATGGCGCGATTTACGCGCCGTTGAGGAACTGGTTAAACTGAGAATTTATTTGGTTGAAATTGTTTTAGTTTTCCTTGTTTCAAGGTGTTTCAAATGAATTCAAGTTGCTTAGAAAATATAATGCTTTTTTGGATGAAAAACTAAAGGTAGAGAATTAATTGCTCAAATTTAGTGAAAAATTTCAGAAAACTTCCAATTTAGGCAATTCAAGCCAATAATGTTAAATAAAGAAAATTGATCAAACAATAGTTTAATCCCACGATTTTCTACCTAGGTGCATTGCATGCTTGAAAAATAAACTTCTTCAAATATCTATTGCATCATTCTCTTTCATAGAAAGTTTAAATTAACTTCTTAAACATTCCTAGCAGTTCTTGTCCTTACATTTTATGCTAACACAACATAAGCTGTTTCTCGAAAATCAGTTTTAGTATGCGTATTATACAGAATTGCTCAAATTAAGGATTGCACTTTATAACACTTTTTCATGGATGTACGCATTATAAATTGTACAGCTGATCGGCGTTAAACAACCTGGCCATAAGCCAAAGAAAAGAAACCGAAAATTGCAATCATTTGGTTCTGCAGTTACAAGGAAAAATAAAAAGAGGAAAATTTTAGAGCAGGCTTTAAGATTTCTTAATGAAAGTGTTTTGTTAAAAATAAAATGAAAGGGCGCTGGCTGTTTGTATTAAAAAAAAGTTTAGCTCATCAGAAATGAATTTAGTCGTGGCCTTAAAGTTAAAATAATTCGTTAGTTTGGCAAGAATCACTGTTTTACTTTTTTCAAAAAGATCAACTTTAGCATTATATTTAATTTTCTAGATTAAGTCGTATCCTACAAGTTGATTATTTTTTGAAAAAAGCAAAATGATATATTTTGTTAGCAAAAACTTAACCTAGTAATTTTTAAACCCAAGATTTGGTTAGTAACGAAAAAGTGCAAAGCTTAAGCATTTTAAAAATTTTAAGCATTATATTTCTTAGTTTTATTTAGGCATTACAGTTTATTTGCATCGTGTTTAGCTACATCGGGTGAATCTATGTGCAAAAAAATTAATACTTTACACGACTCAATGATTTTGCTCTTGAAGAAAGATATTCTTTAATACCAAACTATCAAAAACAAGATGAGAACGTAATATGGTTAAGTGCACTTCAGGTAATTAGCAAGTTTGTTAAACTTTCTGTTTTGACGCACACAAAAAGACAATTAATGCTGCCAAAGGAAGCTGAAGTTATATATCAATTTCCGTATTTTTTCCTACGGGCCGAACAGATCGAAAACAACTGACACCTGCCGACTAGTTCGGAAAAGGTTCTTGAAGTGCGCAACGAGTTTGAAAAATGTAGGCCGAATTGAAATTATAGTTTTCTTTACCGTCTGGCATCGTGGTATTAGTAGAAGCAGGTAGAGTGTTCAGCTTCTCTCGTTATTATGGAGATATAATTAAACTAAGAGTTACCTGAAATATGCATACTATACCAGCTAAATACATGCTTTTATAAAGTCAGCCGAATAAAGTGAAAGCTTATAATAATTCTTGTGGGAGGCAGCATTGACAAACATCCAATTTAGATATCACAGATATGTGCTAATAGCAAACTTGAAGGCAATAAAATTGGCCCAAGGCAAAGTTGGTAGCAAACATATCCCCTTAACTTTACCATTAAAATAGCAAGTTTGAATGTTATAGGAACCATGGAAAACCCCTTTGCGATTTTTACGCCTCATCAGCAAGGTTTAAAACTAGCTAACAGGCTTAAGTTCCAACATAATATATAAGTAATGTTTACAGAAAGTGTCAGTGTAAAACAGATACAGATATTATATATTGTGTTGCAAAATACACTTTTCCTCAAATGCATTGCACCTAATGTAAACTTCCGAAGTTATTTCGTTACTATTCGTTGTGTACATTGGTGTATATTTTGCGTAAAGAAAAAAATGGCTTTAAACCCAATTTTATTTGTTAAAAAACTTTACTACTTTTTAGTTGAATATATAGCGTTTATAATTTCATTCAGTTTCCTAGAATTCAAATGTAGATGGCAAAAATTTGGGTTTGTATCGCAAAGAAGCAGACAAATAAAATTCACTGAAATCCCCAACATACTGCAAAAGTTTAGTTATGATAAGACTGATTATAAAAAAACTGTTTGAAAAGGAAAAATAGATTCAATAAGTAACCAACTTGAATAGAATTGCTAAAAAAGACTGTTATTCAATATTCGTTCTATTATATGAAGGTTCGTTATATTATATGAAGGTTGTTAGCAGCGGTTGTCTGCCGATTGCAAATAAAATAATTATTATGTTTTTGCTACAATGTTATTTAGATAGATAGAAAAATTAACAGAAACTTTATTCGAACATACTTGCCTTGTAAACATGCTGATTACCACAAGGGGCGTGTGAATGGACTTGAAGTACATAATATACTAACAATACACATTACATTTAAAACTGACAGCACATATTTATATATTAGAGGGAAAATCTGTAGAAATGAAAAAAATACTCTCAATAAGTCTTTACTTTGCCTCTATGTTTGACAATCAGCTTCACCATTCTTATACTTTTGATCCTAAAGTAATGAGAAATCGTCCCGACTAAAAAATCACGCCAGCGTTTCAAAAAACTGCTTCTAAATATCAGCTATCGGGAATGACAGAGACGTTTTCAATGGAAACGCTGTATGTATGTAGTCAGTATTAATTCTAATAGTTCTCCATATAGCTTTACAATTACAAAACGCCACGTTCTCTCCCAAACACAAAATGCGCAAAGTAAATCAACATTGCATTGTATAAAGGCTTTAAGGTTAGATAGCAAATATAAAGAAAGTTTACTTTGATACAGTTTAAGGCACTTTGTTTCATTTGACTTTATATATATTTTTTGAAGTTATAACCACAAAAACATGCAAAATTAGTAGTGTATCAGTTTATTTTTAATTCTTTGTCTTTTCACAGCTCTATGTTTATTTATCATCTTTATCGACACTTCATAAAAACACTTCAAAACATTTTATTATTACAGTATAGCTTGAAGTTACACCCGAATTAGATTTGTTGCAGATGGCGATTCTTTGACGTCCTATCTAAATTTTTACAGTTGAAATTGCTTCGACTGTTCAAATTAAATTTGTGCTATCGGAATTTTGCTTTTAGGAAACTTCTTGTTACTTGGTTATGAGACTGAGTATTATATTTTTGAGAATCGTAGCTCAGCAATGGCAAAAGTCTTGACAATATCATTTCGTCACGCCCCGCTGGGTGTCTGTGTTCCGTTTCGAACATAATTCTGTTCATATAGCAGGCTATTTTCGTGCACCTGCGCTTTGTTGATAGCCAATGCAACCAACTTTTTTTCTTGTATTTTTAGCAAATAAAAAGGCAATTATTCAAAATACTTTTATGATACTTTACGTCCATTGAGCAACTCTCGGTAAAATGTACATTGTAAAGAAATGTCGAAAAATATATCAACTTGTACAGTTTGTTTGGTCACCTAATTTATAGTTGAATGTTTTCGCCTTTTTATAATTTCCCTTGTTCAGTTCAAAAAATGATTTTAATCTTTTTTTCCATGAGGTCGGAATGGTAGCTTCTTAGTTTGAGTCTTAACGGAATACAACCTCAAAATTTCAGTTCCTTAGAACGGAACTTCTTGTGCAAAAACAAACAGTATACATTCTTCCATTCAATGACTGTCTACTCTCAACATAATCCTAACAATAATATTTCAGATATTCCTTTTTCTATAAGGTTCTTATATGTATGTATGTGGTAGTCCCTTACATAAGCTTTTACATTGGATAAAATACTTGGATTTTTATTCTTTCAAAAATTTCTGTTCTTCCTCTAGAACATGCAGATATTGCAATTGGTTACAAAAATCCTCTTTTTATAAAACAAACACAGGAATTACAGTATTAACTTGAGTTTGATTTTAGTTCTATGCTTTAACTCAGGTTCAAAAGTAACTAAAGAAATTAAAACGAAATAAAACACTTCGAAATATAATGGAATATCGTGAAACAATGACTACTTTTAGCCGGTCAAAAAACCTATATTATACAACAGCGACAGATGCTCGTCAAATTTTTGAAATGGTTTTCTTACCGTTTTACTCGCTCAATTTATGTATCATGAACTTCAGATCTTTGACAGAAAGCACAAACTACTTTATTGAAAAAGAACCAAAAACATTGCAGAATGAGTTTGAAGCTATACTGAAGCATTTGGGGAAACAATTTTTTTTCAATTAGTAGTGAAGTGGTAAGCTTTACGGAAAAAGACTTTGAATGCTTTTGAATTTCAAACTCATTAAACTTTACGATTTCTATTTCTAAAAGGCACAGTTACCCTCATGGACCCAAATGTACTTCATGTTTTGTTTTCTAGGATTTTGTTTTCATATTTTGTGTTCAAACCCGATGCAAATGGCGGTCTATATACTTAATTAACTGATTTAGAAGATAACCATGCGGTTATCTCGATTAAATCACTTTTAGTGCGGACGCTGCAATGAAAAGCAGAGTTTTAAGAGCACAAAGAGTGTCATATATGTGCAGCTAATATCAATAATAGTTTATAGTTTTTTTTTCTTTTGATATCTGCAGTATTCGATATGAACGGTTGCTTGCTCTTAGTTCAAAACATTTGTACTATTTATATCTCCAGGTGCTGAGTTTATGTATCTTGAAAAACTTTAGAGAGGTTGTTTGATTTTGAGCTATCCTCAGTAACAAATGTGTAAAACCAGGCTTTAATCATCCGGATATCCCCAAGTCTCTGCATGTGCATGCCTCTTGTATTCATCTAGGCAGATCACGAAATGATGTAAAAAGGGGTGTTGTGATTTATTTTAAGTAATAAAGTGAAGTAAACGTCGAATATACTGACTTGTTTATAAACTGACATGTACGTTTTATGTTGGATAAAGTTAGTGGAATGTAAAAGGGTTGACGTGATGAATTTTACAATTTCTTAATTATGTATATTTTACTGATTATCTGAGATTTCAAGACACCATGTAGACGGCTTCATAGTTTTGCAAAAAAGTACATATAGAACTTATGTTTTATTTCTCTTCCGTTTGTACAAATATCAGTATATAAAAATATTAACAAAAAAATCAAACGGTATTTTCATGCAGGTTTTAGCGAAACGTTGTATTTTTTTCTCCAATGCCTTTTTTATAAAGTTTTTTCTTCAGGAAAGTGCAATAACAAACAGAAGGATAATAACAAGACGAACCCATCACAGGTCTATTTGTCAGCAGTAATAAAAAGTTATTGCACGCTTTTTTTTTATAAGAACATTATTTGAACAATAAGGCTCGGATTAGCCGAAAATTAAGAAAACTTATAAGAACAAGCTCAAATCGCGATCGTGAGGCTGAAAAAAAGTGAAAATGATTCTATTTCAAATTTTACCGAATATGGCAGACTGCTCACAAAAACAAAAACAAATTAAAGAACAAATTGAGGCTGAAGCAGCCAAAAAATTAAGAACAATGAGCCTCGGCAAAATTTACTGGTTCTTATGTAAAAGGCGTGTATGTATTATTGAGCCACGGATCAATACATTCATTTTCAATTTTGATTGTTGAGATGACCCACTTCGTCGAGTTTTCACCTACTAAATTTTTTCGACACCAACTTTTTTGCGTTGATTTTGTTGTCACGATTAAAAAAAACCCTTAAAATTCGCGCTGCAAACAAAGTGACGCACAACTCTTACGTTATCAGGTACAACTTATACACAATGAACTGCTTGGTAGAACAGCGCTGATCTCTGTTAACATAAAAGCTTCCATCTCGTTGAATCCAATTGAATCCTACATCGCATGAATTCATTTGTTTTAATTGCGAGGTTTCACAGAACTGGCTACCTGTGCTATAAAGAATGTTGCATCAGAGCTTTGAATTTTCAGTTTAGATGTATCTGTAAGTAAAACTCATCAATGTTTGAGATGGCCACAGTTTCAATAAGAATTCACAGTTTCTCTATGAGGTCCCTCGCCTAGTGCCATTATATAACGGTAGTATATGATATTTCTGTTTAGTAACTATAATAGTCTAATTTTTTATATTCAAAAAATACAAAGTTTAAAGGTATAGGGCAAATTATATAGCAAACTAAATCTGAATGTTATTACTTGAACCTCAAATTTGACTTCACAGCACAACAGTCTGACTTAGGATTGTTTTTGTAATATTATGTTTTGTGTTCATTCGAATAAAAGTTTTGTTTAGGTCAATTTGGTATTAATTTTTCCGTTTCTTTTGTCCGTGATGGGATATTGAAGAATAAACTAAAAATAATTGCCGGAAAAATTTACTTAAATGACGGAACACTGTTATCAAGACTTTTTGACTCTATATCAAAACGAAGCAAATAACTGCAGTTTATTCTTTTGAAATTCTCTTTGTCTGTAAGATCTACCGAGTTGATTGACCAGAATTAAAGAAAAAAGCTTTCAATGATCTTCAAGTTCACTAGTACATTTTTTTTAAGTATCAGGATTTGTTTTGCTTTAGAAGTACTTTTTTTCTAAACCATTTTTCCAAAATTAATATTTTCTTTTCATAAAAAGCGGTTGAACTAAAAGAAAACAATGTTGCAGGGTACAAAAAACGTTTTGCACGCCGTTCTCACAATACTTTTGCTTATGTATACCAATTTTCTTACTCTTTGTATAGCTTCTTGCAATTGCACGAACGTAACAAAACACATTTGTTCCAAATAATTAGTTCTTGGAGCAGCCACGGGTTTTATTCTTGTTGGTGAGTTGAAAACTAAATGTTTACGGGTTATTCTATTGCTTAATTTTTAGGAAAAGGGGTTCTTTTGAAAGAGAACAGAAAACATATTCTATAGAAATGAATTCAATAAATTATCAAAAATATATACATTAGGTATAACATATAGTTTTGCAGTTGAATCAAATCTAGCTTAAGAAGTTTGATCATTGCTTTAGGGGAATTGTTCTGACGAAGAAATTACACTCGACACGAGTCATCTTTTTATATGCTTTCATGATCAAACTTTTCAACCTAGCCGGAGTTGATTAAACCATGGAAAACTCTTGCTGCAATCAAAGTTTGCCAAGGGTATAAAAATGAGAATGGCTGACGCAAAGCTGTAATTCAATTGTAAAGAAGGCTTATCTGTGATTATAGTCCATGTATCCTAACCTTTTTAGTAGTAACCCTTGACATAACTCTTGCCGTCTGCATGTTTCATCTATAAACATGTAAATCGAAAGGGTGAAAAACTGAGCCATGAAACTAAAAATAAAACATTAAATATCGAACATGACAGGCAGGCATGTTTTGATTTGTTAAGTTTAATTATACCGTTTGCGACTGAGTTTGTTGAGTGTGAACATTACTAAATATCGGGTACACCGCGGCGGAGTTTGAAAAGCGCACCATTTCTTAGGGATCTCAGGTACCAAGTCCTCCAAACTCCGTGTAACCGATATCTAGTAATGTTCACACTCAACAAACTCGGCCGCAAAAGGTATAATTAAACTTAACAAATCAAAACATGCCTGCATGCCTGTCATGTTCGACATTTAATGTTTTATTTTTATTTTCATGGCTTTTTTACCCTCTTAATTGATTTACATTTTATTGATGAAACTTGCAGACGGCAAGTTATGTCAAGGGTTACTACTAAAAAGGTTAGGATGCATGGATTGTAATCACGGAAGCCTTCGCTTCTTTACAATTGAATTACAGCTCCGCGGCAACCATCTTGTACCCTTGGCCATCTTTGAGTGCAGGAAGAGTTCTCCGCTATCAAAGGGCAATGGTTTTGTGGGTTGATATGCCAGAAAACTAGCATAAATTGTGTGCACACAAGGATCGGTCATCTACTATACACATATCCCTAAATCCCTAAAACTAATTGGTTTGGCTTCGAGTGTCGTATGTGCATAGTATAGATGCTTCAAATAGCTTACAAATAGTATAAGCCAGGAAAAAAAGAGTAATAGAACTTAATTTTATTGTTGGTCGTTTCGTGTCAATTAAGTTTTTTTTAGCGCCAGACAGACGTGTAACTCAGAGTATTGGAGTTTTGTTGATCATCACGACTGCCACACTGGACCAACGCACGAAACTTCACATTGTTTTGTTAGTTAGTCGATAAATAAAAAAAAAACATTAGTTCTTAAACTCAAATTCTATAATAGCTGAGACGTTTAACACACATATAACGCATTCAAATCAATAAACGCAACTGACGTTGGAGACAATCTATTGATTTTTTGTAAATTTGAAGAATCTGAAGCAAGGTTCATCCAAGCCTGCCAATTCTTGCACGAAAGGGGACGTTGATTATCAAAGTTTTAGGAGCTTGCCAGACATTGGCAGGTGAGAGCTTTAAGTTAAATTGGGGAAATTTTGTAGCCCTCTCTTTTTTACCTGGCCTAAAATAACGTATTTTTTCCTTTTGTTTTGTTTAAACAATGCATCAAGGTCTAATTATCCCCATACTGTATGGCCACGGTTGACTTACAGGGTTTGTAGATATAAATAACTGCGTTGTATCAACTCTTATATGAGAATATAATCAGAACTTGCTTAGTTTTGTAATAGGATCGCATTAAATTTATTAGTTATATTGATCTCAAAGTTGATTGAATGTTAGCTGTAGTTAGAAGTATTTTAGATTGTTGGAGTTTTATTTGATCACGTCTCATAAGTAATAGGGGCTGGCGTTACAGTAAAACAACAACAATCTTTATTTTCTTAACTATTTACACAAAAGCACAGGTCCGCGAGTACTAAACTAAGTTAAAGCTAATTTAGGCGGCCTGTTAACTAACGTGCAGTGATCGAGATTAATAAATATATTTACTTAACTTTGCGGAATATTTTAGACTAATAGAAAATGATATATATATCTAAAAAAATGCAAAAAAGGAGAGAGGAAATTACTATTAATATAGAATAAAAGTAAATAAATTATTGGAATTAAAAACTGTTATACATTGGACTTTACCTTAGAATAATTATAGTTATATCTATGAACGAGTCTTCTTCGTGAACAATACTTAAAAGAACACTATGAATTTTTCCTTTGAATGAATTCCTTAGTAGCATATGGTGATCCTTCTGGTGAAATAAAAAATGATATGATAAAAAATGATATGATATCTCAAAGAATCTTAGACCGAGCCCACACGAACCCAAATAAAACAAATACGGTTTGGGTAAAATCGCCAAAATCATTGACCTCCTAACGATTCCTAGCAAATTGCTTGTTTTTGAAAAAGGGATGTGCTTGCATGCATGAGGCCAGCGGATTCACTGAGTCGTAAAACAACAAGACGTTCTAGAAGCGTTCACTGGCCTACCTAATAGAGCCTTGTGTGCCGAGCTGGCGCCGCAAGGAACTATGGGATACCCATCTTGTCTGGACGACAAAAACGGAAAAATAAACCTATTTTAAGTCTGGACTTAGCACGGGTATCCCAGTAAATATGCAGTTTAAGAGATTTACTGATTTCTCTGAACGTGGCTCTAGTTCGATAAGCTGCATTTTGTGAAGTGCTGAGCTGCAATCAAGTGAATCTACAGAAGATATATATGAAGTACCTTTAGTGTGTGAGTCGCTTAGTAGAGAATGGTTCTTAAAAGTGGTATTTTTTCCTTTATCTTTATTCTCAATAGTCAATACTTGAAAACGAAAACTACAAAACACGAATACATATGTACGTTTTCTTACCGAAGGAAAAAAAATGATTGAATTACCGCCAGATCAGTTTAATGTCTCTTCAGGCATGCAAATTGAACGTACGTATATCATCAGTTGCTTATAGTTAGACAAGCTGCTTAAGTTTTGGGCAGGCGGACGTGGTTGGCGCAGTTGGTAAGATCTCTGCTTTCCAACCACAAGGTCCCTAGTTCGATTCCGGCAATTTGCCGATATTCGAATATTTGTGTGATGTTTTTTTCCGCCAAAGCCAACTCAGTTTTCCATCCTTCAAGCGTAGTAATAGGTAAATGAGTACCAGCGTCTGCTGGGAGCTAACCTGCGATGGATTAGTGTCCCGTTCAGGGGGAGTCAAAGACTCTCATCCGCTTAACACTACAGAAACCGGAGATAAGCGACGGCCCCATGGGCCACTAGGCTCGTAAAGGATTTAGCTTAAGTTTGGGACAAGTGAGTCCTGATTGCTTGTAAACTGGTTGATAATATGAAAAATGTATTAGGCACCCTTTTAACAAGTATCAAAGATTTCATGTAATTATGATGAGCAATCACGTATGCAATGGCTGCAAATCGCTAACAAGCTGATGAAAACTGTATCTTTCTTAGTATTTTGTAACTGTATACTTGTTATTAATTATTTTATTGGCGATGTTTGAAACACATGTACCTCTCGTTCAGTTGCGCATTCACCATGCATACAGCGGTAAAAATCTACTTTTACCTAACCGCCTAATCTTGCCTAATACATACGCACAGTAATTTATTCAATCAGCGTAACTCTATGTAAACACTTATAACAAAAAAAGAAACAGTTTTTAATGAAATTGGTTGTATAATTTGTTCTCTTATTTTATTGGGAAACATGCAGTTTATGTAGGCGATGGAATCGAAAAGCTGTTCGTTCCTCATGGAAAACGTTTGGTTATTAAATTGCGATTCAATGTTTTGTCTGGTACAATTTTGCTGAAATATTATACAACAGTGGGTAGATATACTGACAACGACCTATCGAAACGTACGGCTTGAAATAGTAATTTAATGGCGATGCGTTATAAATTGGTTAACGCTATTAGGTTAGCTGAATACGCGTTTTACAGAGCATCACCTTGCTCGGTTTTGCTCATTAGAACAAACTGTTAGATAAAAACATTGTTAATTTTCCCCAAGTGTACTACGTGCTTGTTTACCAGTTTCTCTGATATTCTGATTTTTACAGTCTTATACAAACATAGTTTATTTTCCCACAATCACTAAAAAATGACTATCAAAAATAACTTATTGGACAACATGCAAAGAGCGCTAAAATTTTTTTTAAAAAAAAGTTATTTGAGTTATACTTTTCAGCTCTAGACCACTAAACAACCAGAGCTAACTGATGACTAAAACAGTTCTAGCTCTGGACATTTTCGGATTTGTTTTATTTTATCAATTCTCATTCACCTCAGAAGTACCGAGCATTGAATCTTTTTGCTACATTTCAACTGCTTTTCTCTCAAATTAGAAAATTTGTGTCAGACAAGTCAACGATTCTGTATTTTTTTGTTAAATTTGTTACATCTAAAGTGAGACCGTTGAGTCCACTTGATTGAGTTGACTTCGAGTGGACTCAGTTTTCAGAACAATTTAGAAAGCTGAAAACAGCTATTTTCATTTAGATATTGAAGTAAAACATTTTTGTTTCGTTCCTGCTGTTTGCATGAAACATCTGCGTCGTTTGTTTGAATAACTTTCAGTCGACCAGATCAGACAAATTGTCGGAAGGAAGAATATTAGCACTAATGTATCTTGTAATGGCTGATTTTGCTTTGTAAGTCCTTAATCAGTTTATGGCCCACAAAATAAACAGGATGCAATACAAAATCAATAACCAAAACTGAAAAGAAATTAACAGTTTTATTTTTACCTTGCTCTCATTAACAGATTGTCGATTCACTAAAGTGTTTTTCAATTGCACTAAAATGATCTGAAAGACAGGCTGACTGTGATAGCGATTCCAGCGCTTTTCTCCTTTTTTCTGCACAAATCCATCAAATCAGTTCAACTTCTAATCAAATACAATTTGTTTTTACTAATTTCCAACTAACGTTTGTCGTACTAAATAATTTAATCTTGAAAACTAAATATAACATGAATAAACTTTATCCCCTAAAAGGCAGAAGTTATTTTTATAATAAAAAACTTATATTTGCTGGAGCATCATTCGTACATTTCAACTATAAATTTATGGCAATCTTTATCTTGTTACTTATCTGATCTCGTTTTGCATATAAATTAATGATTTTTCAGGGCTTTTTGTGCTATTGCTATTTATCTGTATTCCAATTTGGTTTTTCTCAATTTTTTTTGTTAAAACTATTTTTTGACTGACAGAAATCAATCAGTTTGAGCTATTACCAAGTATAAGTTAACGGCACATTGGTTTAGTTTTTGTAAGCAAGTGGTGGATTACAGTACCAGCTCATGCACTTCTGTTTTAAACAGCGAAGCAGCATTTTGGACCGGATGGAGCAAATATACCTTATTGAAATGGAACATTATTACTTCTGGTGCACCGAATACTGTTAACATAAGAT
This sequence comes from Zoanthus sociatus, assembly GCA_025331085.2. Taxonomy (NCBI): domain Eukaryota; kingdom Metazoa; phylum Cnidaria; class Anthozoa; order Zoantharia; family Zoanthidae; genus Zoanthus; species Zoanthus sociatus. Next base: position 47 of record JAOBAY020011556.1, on the reverse strand, counting down.
AATGCAATTATTGCAACTTTTAAACATTCTCAATCGAAAACCTCACT